>MVGC01000042.1:0-87224 GCA_003589665.1 Aspergillus sclerotialis
GAACTCTTATTAATAGTATTCTTATTATCGTTAATTAGTTTAAAAAATAGTACCTTTTTCTACCTATATTATCAATAATTAATACTGCTAAATTAACTAAACTTATTTATACTAAGGTTGAATTAAAATATAGACCCTCTAAGGGTATTATTAATAATAGAGGCTCTATCTTTACTAGCTAATTCTAGACGGAGCTATATTACTATAGTTATATAAAGCTTCGACTTTCAACTATATATTACCTCTAAACCGATAAGTAAACGAAATAAATAAACTAAATACTAGAGCACTACCTTAGATACTTTATTAATATAGCTTAAATTACTTAGCTAAAACTACTTCTAAGTGCCAAATTTATATACAATAATACTATTAATATAACTATTAGAATCTCTCTATTTAAAGCCTTACAAGGCTACTAGGCTAACTTCTATATTGATATTAAGGACGATATTATAAAGGAGAAGATTTTAGCTATAATAGATTATATATAAAAACTATAAAGATTAAGAGAAGATCTTAAGAACTATTAGCGAAAGGCTACTAAAGCTTAGACGAATTAATATAATAAACGGCACTAAACTCTTATCTTTAAGATAAAAGACTTGGTTATACTATTAACTAAGAATCTAAAACTTAAAGAGAATAAGAAACTATTATCTACGTTTATAGGACCTTTTTAGGTGCTAAACGCTATAAGATCGTAAGCTTATTATCTAAGTCTACTAACCTAATATAACTATATTTATAATATCTTCTATATTTCCCTATTAGAACTTTATAAGAGGAAACTTAAGAACGAATTACTAATACTAGAGCTAGAAGATAATAATAAATAGAAAGTCGAAGAGATTAAAACTAAAACTATATAGAATAAGAAATTATTCTACCTTATTAAGTAGAAAGGCTAGCCTTTAGAATATAATTAGTAGATTTTAGCTAATAATATAGAATATACACTTAAAATCGTCTAAAAATTTAAAAAATCTATTAAGAAAGTATTAAACAAGATATTATAATATTAAATAGGAACCACCTATATAAATAAGAAAACGAAGAACTATTAAAAGCCAACCGAAAGCCTATCTAACTACCCGAGAACTATTATTATAATTAAACCTTAGGCTTTGCTAAAAGGTGAATAAACTCCTATTCAACTAAATAAGAATAAAAATCCTTAGTTATCTCTTCTACTTCTACAAGATCCGTATTAGCATCGGGACCGTAGTAATCCTCGATAGTATTATAGATAGATTCGAAAAATATAATTCTAGCGCTAGCCTAAGTAATATAACTAATATCGCTAAGGAAAAGACGGAGAAAGTCTACTAAATAATAGTCGTTCTACTACTATATAGTCCTCTCCTCTCTAGAATAGAGAATAGTAATATATAAAGAACAATAAATAGCTAAAAACTTTTTATACTTATTAGAGATATTCTATATATTATTAGCAAAACAATACTAATACTTTAAGTAAAGGATAACAAGCTAAACGTTTTTCGACTACTCTTTTTTAATTTTAGTAAACCTATAAGTGCAATAATAGACTTCTAGTATAGCTATAAAACCCTTTACTAACTTAATCTATAAATAAAATATAGCCGATTTAATCTTATTAGTCTAATACTTATTGCTAATCTTATTAATAGCCTTCTAAAAGTCCTTATATAATTCTAAAATAGCTATAAAATTGTAGTAGTCTCTAAGTATACTAGCTAGAAACTAATTAAGTAAATTAATAACGTTTCTCTAAGAAAACTATATAGAAAAGAAATATTTATTATCTTATAAATCGCCTTATAGCCTAAGTATTATTTATAGAGGATTAAGGACTCTACGTCTATTATATAGTTAATTCTTAGAGGACTATTAAGCCTACTATTTTTAGCACGCTTAAGAGACGTGCGAAAATATTTATAGTAGAATAGAAATTTAGATTTTACGACTATATCGTGCTTAGAACGGGTATAAGAAGCTATAGTTTCGCTAGATACCTTTAACAATAGAGAAATAGATAAAGAAGAAGAAATAGAATAAAAAACTAATAAATATAAGGGGAAAGAGTAGTAAAGAGGGAAGAAGATAAAGATAGATATTAATAAAGAAGATATTATCAAGTGCCTAGACCTCTAATAACTATCTAACCTATCTTAAAAATATTACTATTATACCGGTACCTTATTAATTACTATTTATATTAGATACTCTATTATTCCTATAACTACTACTCTTATAGTTAACTATCTATAGTCAACTATAGAGAGAGAGAGATAGTTATAAGGGATACAGCTAGGGTTCGCTAACTAAACAGCTGCTATTTATTATCCCCGAGTAGTGATATTACTATAAGGGATAAACTATAGATTGATCTTATATTCTATATATAGGCTAAGAAACTATACTACTATAATTTTAGCTTATAAGCAAGCTAAATCCCTTAGATAAGAATCTAAGGCTTAGTTTTAAAATATATTAGATCTATATATGCTTATATAAGCCTACTAACTAGGTTCTAATTGTCTAGGGCATTGTATTTCCTGATCTAGTTGCAGATCCTCTTACACTTCTTTAGACTATATAAATTAATATAATATTACTTTATTCTGCTTTCTTATATATATTTACTTGGATAGATTAGATCTGATATTTAATACTCTCATATGTAGACCAAAATAGATAAAATATAAAGTTATTTACGACTATAAAATTCTTTTAGTAAAGATTATATAGTAGCTAAAAAATATATTAATAAGTAGTACTAAAGAGTGATTTATAAAATTAATAAATTTTAAAAATATAGTATAAAAAGCTAAGTAGTAGGCTTGTAAAAAATAGATTTAATAGGCTAAATATAATAGCGATAATACTAATAATAATATTAAATCTGACTTTATACCTAGCTATATCTAGTAAAAATCTAACTAGCTTTCTATTAATAAAACTTATAATAATTATTAGAACGATATAAAATTAATTAATTAGTTTAATAAGTTTAACTATTAGCTAATAGTCGATTAGTATTATAAAAAAATTTAGAAGTTAGAAATAGAAATAGGGATAGAAGAATTTTTATATATAATACTTAGTTAGTTTATTAAGAAATATATTAGTTAAATAGCTTATTAGAATAGTAATATAATTAGAAATAGCTATTAGTTTAAGTACTTAAAATTCTATATACTATACTTTAATTAGTTAATAAATTGCTTATCATTTTAATTCTTTCTAATTATTTCATTTTATTTATACTTTTAAACTATAAATTAGTTATTTTAACTAGAATTAGTTAAATAAAAGAGAGAAGAATATATAGTAGGGTACTTTCTACTTTTTTAGTATATTATTATTCTATTATATTAAAGCTATATTAATCCGCTTTAAAGTAGTTCTATAAGTATAATATTATTTAGCTAGTAGATTACATTACTAACTAACTATCTTATTCCTTCGCTATATTTTATTATACTAGCTAGCTTTACTAAGATAGTAATATTGCCGATAGAAGCAGCTACAAGCTCTCTAGTATACTTGCTCTAGTTTAATATAATAGCTAATAGACTAATATTAGAAATTTATTAATTAGCTTAATTTATATAATATTAAAGACCTTATTATTATTAAAATAGAGAATTAAGTATACTAAAATAATATAAGATACTTACATTCTAGATAAGCCTAGTACTTTAGTAAAGCTAGTAAAAGCGAAGTACAATCTCAACTATTAGCTCTATTTTATTTTCTTTTTATACTAGTTAAATCTTCATAGTAATATATTCTTTTAGTTTGTTTTTTTTTAATAATTCTATATAGGTAAACCTATCTAAGGAGAGTGTATTAAATAAGAGGAATCTAAAAGATAGATAACTTTACTAAGATACTTTATAATGATTACCTAACTATATAAATTTATAGATATTTTAGATTAAACCTTAGCAATTCATTCCTTATATTAAATACCTGTTCTTCTCATTCTATACAGTCCTCTTCTATCCAATAGTAGACTTCCCTACTACTTATTGGACCTTCCTATAAGGCAATAGTGCTCATCCCGCTTCTCAACTTGGGCGGACCAACGTACGGAAGTGCGTGGGTCCGCCATAGGGGGCGAGTAGCCAGTAACTAGAGACTCTTAGTAATTCATCCGATATTTACCTGCTGCCCCTCTTATCAATTTTTATTGAGAGGGGGATATACGGAACGGATTCTTGACCTAGTGAAACTGCGACCTTGAATATATTGGAGTATAATGTCTTTCTCTCATCTTGTCTCTGATATTGCATTTAGAGACCCACACCCCGATGATCGCAGTTCACAAGTCTCGCGAACTCGATCCCAAGTCCGGTCATCTGCAAGCACTGCACCGACCAGTGTTAGCATATCTGGCGATATTTCAAGCCAATTACATGCTGGCTATAGCCATCCATTAAGCCGATCATGGCAGGCTGAGAGGCAGTTAACCAAGGTTTGTGCTGTTAAAGAGATTGAATTTCCATCTATTACCCAATTCTGAACATTACGTAGGAAATGCTCGTCTACCCACTATTTATCACTGATAACCCAGATGAGGAAACCCCTATTGAATCGCTACCTCATCAGTATCGCCGAGGTTTGAACCGTATTGTCCCGTTTCTCAAGCCGCTTGTCCAGAAAGGATTACGTTCTGTGATTCTATTCGGAGTGCCTTTACATCCTTCCGCAAAAGATGCACTGGGCACAGCTGCAGATGACTCCACCGGACCGGTGATTCAAACCATACGCCTTCTTCGATCACGCTTCCCACAACTGTATATTGTGACTGATGTATGTCTATGTGAATATACATCGCATGGACATTGCGGAATTCTCCGGGAAGATGGCACGCTTGACAATGCGCAGTCCGTGGATCGGATTTCAGATGTAGCTCTGGCGTATGCAGCAGCAGGAGCACATTGTGTTGCCCCTTCTGATATGAACGATGGAAGGGTCCGCGCTATTAAACTAAAGTTAATCGAAGCTGGAATGGCACACCGTGTTCTTCTGATGTCGTATAGTGCAAAATTCAGCGGTTGCTTATATGGCCCCTTCCGCGATGCAGCGGGCTCTTGCCCATCCTTTGGAGACCGAAGATGCTATCAGCTTCCTCCAGGCGGCCGTGGACTTGCTCGCCGTGCGATACAGAGGGACATGTCTGAAGGAGCTGATATCATAATGGTCAAACCTGCCAGCAATTACTTGGATATTATCAGGGACGCCAAGGAGCTTGCAAAGGATATACCGTATGTGCTTATCAAGTTAGTGGTGAATATGCTATGATTCACGCAGGCGCCAATGCTGGAGTTTTTGATTTGAAAGCGATGGCTTTTGAGAGCACCGAAGGCATTCTCAGGGCAGGCGCTCGGATTATTATCAGCTACTTTGTTCCAGATTTTCTGGACTGGCTTTCCTAGATATTTCAGAAAGTAAGGGTTATAATGGGGTCAAGAACAGTGCCACCGTTGATTGATTAGTATTATGGACAATCTTATATCGTCCCTTCCACCCGCTGCAATATCGAATATGAAAGTTGAAGGCATCTACCATTAGCTCACAATACTTTGTAATTACTTTTGGAACCCTGGCAATAAATCTTATGTACGGCAAATATCAATTGAGCATTTATCTCGCCCCCCACAAAGGAGCAGGGATTTAATACTCTGGGTAATAGGAATTAAGCATCTTCTCTAATAATCAATAAGTAGGGCTCGCTTAAAACATTCTCAACTGTGGCTTTGTATCACAAAGAGACACTAGGTGTTAGTAAATACATCCCTTGAGTGTGTAAGAGCAGGTAGGTACAAAGAAAAAGTAATTTAATCAACATATAAATGCAACGACCATGAATCGCAGAAGATGCATGCAGCCTAGCATCACATGTAGCTCGGCTTAAATCCCTGAAATCCGTACGCTACAATATCTGACTTAACTACCTCTCCGGGAGCCACATACGCACCCCGCCGGATACGAACACCAGGATAAATGGTACAATTCGCGCCAACATAGCAGTCTTCTTCAATCGTAACAGGACGACCTTGGTAGCGACTTTGAGAGCCCTTTCGCTCCTGCATACTTGGATGAGCCATTGAGCTGAGTATAGTGACCCCCGGCCCAATCCACGTATGAGCACCAATTTTTATATGGCAGTCGTCAACAAATCGACAAGCCTCAGAGATCATCACATCTTCCCCAATGTGAATGTTGTAGCCGTAATGACACTCAAAAGGTGCTACAACAACTGCCCCCTGCCCAATAGATCCACCTGAATGAGGCGAAGCAAAACCAGACGGCGAATTAACTGTTGCGCTTGTAGGGGGCACCAAAACCTCCTTCAATAAACGGGTTTGTTCCTTTGCACTAGAACCAGAGACACCATTGCCGGCATTGTTGAATCGCCATAGCGCTGCCTTACACCGGTTTCTTTCTTCCACCAAGTGGATATTGAATGGTTGATACAGATCGCCACGTAACATTTTGTCTTTCTCTGTCTCCTCACTCAGTTGCTGCTCAATGCTTAGAGCAATTCTAGCCTGGGTCTGTGGGCTACTGGAGCCCTGGTTGGCTCCATGAACTGGCCGTGGCTCGATTCCACTCTGTAAAAGTGGAACTGGCGGTTTCGAATGGACTGCATATGGAGACTCTCGAAACGGCGTAACGACTTGGTAATCGATTTTTTGATGCCCTCCACGGGAAATCTCATGAATTAACGGCAGTTCTCGGATTTCGGACTTCGCAACGTGCTCCGGAACGTACAGTGGGTGGCCGGGGCCACCAGACCAGTTGCGTTTTATCCAAGACCCATGGTTGGTGCCAGCCTCCATGGAACTTGTGTTGTACTGAGAAATGGCACGGCCACTTTCATCAGCAACAGTAGATTTTATCTTCCCCACCTCAGGACGCTCCGTTAAGCTCCGTTGGCCATGCTGCTGGGCAAGATCATGGACATACTGACCACTGATCTCTGAATAGCCCTCTTTTGCTTGCAACGGGACTGCCGCTTTCGGGTTAGAGGGTTTTTGCCACGAGCCACGAGATGAGTATCCCTCACACAGGAAGCCACCTCGAATACAGTTATTACCTGTAATGATATAGAGTTAAAGCAGTGTAAATATACGATAATGGCCTGAGACTAGGTCGGAAAGGGAATACTACACGGGTGTAGGACTTACAGGTAGGGTGCTGCTCATCGCATTTTTTCTTTCTTCTCCGACAGGTCATACATCCAGTCTTCGTTCTATTGCTAAAAACACGTTTTCTTTTCGGGGCGACTTGAACGGCGGCCTGCGGTCGTTCACGAGGATAAGTGGGTAATGAAGAAGATTGGTCATTGACAGCCAGAGCCTCCATTGGATGGTTATCTGCATCCGAATCCTTTTTACATGTTCTTTGGGTCTCCCGCTGAAGTGCCTCTGCTAAGCGCGCATCTGAAGAGTCCATTTGTTGCACATGCTGCGGTGGACTGCCCAAGTGTGACTTATATTCTTGCCAACGAGCATCTGGAAGAACTTGAGCGTCATCATTTTTGGGTGTTCGAGCGGAAGATGCCCCTGCCCCCTTTGTTTGATGATCACTGTCCGACACGGCAGTCACACTTGGATTGGAAGGTGGGACACCCACATCTACGATATTCTCTAGGTCAGAACCCGGGGCTTTAGAGGTTCCCGGCGCCTGGTAAGACGGCTGGCAGATTTGGTGACGTTCTCCTGATGCTGATCTTTTTCGTTTGTTCCTCTTGACTGTTGACAGATCACATTGAGGGGATGACTGTTGGGACCGTGCATCTTCTAGGACATCGTCACCTCCTTGCAAGTGAGGTTCTTGCTGCAATGGGGAATCATATCCATGTCTTCTCCAGCTCTCGAAAGCCTCTCGGTGTTCATCACTGGTGGTTTGACTATTGGAGACCGCAATTGGCCCACCCACCCCAGATGTCGGAGGGTCCCTTCCGTTGACCGCGGTAAAGCGAGGGGAACTGTGTTCCAGATTGGGCACCTTTTCCACATCATTACTGCCATTCGTCACCGGCGTGGATGAGGCAGCAGTCATCATCAAACAGCACAGAAGCACTGATATTTCGGGACAGGAACAGGAGTTCTTAGAGTGCTTTGTAAGTAATACAAATCACAGCATAGGCCGCTTGCGATTTAGTTGCGAAATTATGCTCTCAGTATCACAGGCGGCGCGGATTGTGTAGTATTGGTGCTTCTGAATTCTCCTTCACCTATTGTAATCCACCGTGTAGTATATAACTTCGAATTTGAGTGACGTAGAAGGACTAATCAGAAAACGCGCATCGAAGTCGTGATATGCTTGTAGGACCCCAGAACAGAAGAATTTATGTGTTGATAGATTGAAGGAACTGGTTACCGAAGAATCCCCAGTCGCCTAAAGCAAAGTCACACTGGAGAAAACGAGAAACACTTCGCTTTCTGCCAGAGTGACAAACTCAAACAAGGAGAACGAAAAGAAAAGCGAATACGTGTGGAGGTTAAGTCAATAAATAGTTTTTAAAGCAACGACCTCAGGACTCGGGTGTTGGTTAAGCAGGATTGGGGTAATGACCGGGGCGCTTAGTAGAAATTGAAGGAATATCAGCGGAGCATGTTTTCACGGAGTAGAGGTAGAGTAATACCTAAAGGCAGGGGACCAAAGAGAAATGGGAATAATTATACAAAGAGTGATTTAGATGTAGATGGCGCGCCTGATATTCAAGAATTCAGGTAAACAAGAAGGGAGGGGAAGAGGGTAATAGTGGTTATCTAAGCAGAGACTAAATGATACTTAAAATAGCAAGAGATACAGGAGATCGATGGATTAGGAGAGAAGCGCTAGAGAACAGAATATAATAATGATACCTAGATAGTAATAATGAATAATAATAATAATAATAATAATAGAGTATAAGACCTAGGGGAAGGAGAAGAAGGCAGGAGGCGGAGAGTGTGAAAGAAGGGGAGATAGAAAGACCTAGCTAGGTATTGCTGTTGATTTAGAAGTATTTAATAATAATATAAATAGTACAAGTAATAATAGAAAATAAACATTAGGTACATACTGTACATTAAGGTTATTATACCCAGGTACCTACTATATTTCTATCTATATTTCTATCTATATTTCTATCTATATTTCTATCTATATTTCTATCTAGGATAAAAGCGCTAAGAAGACCTTAGGGTATGTTATATAAATACGGAATTATGGAATACTCCTATACTACCTAGGTATTACCGCTCTTGTATACAGAAGGTACCTTAAGGTTAGGGTATTTTAGGTAGGTAGCTTACTTTCCTAGTCGTAAAGTACTAGGATCCTATCTTCTATTAAGCTACCTACCTAGGCAATGAATTAAAAGTATGCTCTAGTCTTTGGGAACCTTAGTAATAATGAATGAATTATGTGCATGCTGCAGTCTTCAAGGATATCCTCCTTCACCGCCAATAGTGCATACGTTTTGAACTAGCTAGTACTCCTTATTCTATTCCTACCTAATTATTATTGAAGAGAAAGCTGTGGCAAGCCCATTTATATTTACTTGATTATCGTCAATTCAAACCCTGGAGAACACTTTTGCTACGAACCCTGTTCTAACCGCTTCCTTACAATATCAGCTTTCCTTCCTACTTACTCACAAGCCCCTCTAGAAAGCCCCACCAAATATTCTGCCGACTTAACTACTGTATTCCTTGCAATAGTTTTCTCTTTAGCCTACCTACCTAGGTGCTGACCTGACTGGTGTTCTTCTTCTTTTCCGAACTCTCCTTCTCGCCTTCCTCTTCTTCCAGAAAAGAGTTTCTGCGTACTATACTCAACTGCGTTGTGTCATACGGCAATATCACCACTCTTTGGAGCGGAATGTCAGTATCTATCCAGGAGTTGGACAACACTGTCCAGGCCTTCTACGAGGGCAAAGGTGATCTGGTGAGTGATACTAGGCAACATAACATCTAACACCATTTTTAAATCATGCTAATATATTCATTATCCAGCAAAAGCAAGCCCAACAGACTTTAACAGAGGTAGGTCCGATGCAGTCAACAACAACATTGATATCAGCTCCCTGACGTGTCGGTCATAATAAGTTTAAGCAAAATCCTGATGCTTGGTTGATTGTTGGCAATATTCTTCAAGAGTCTTCATATCCCCAGACTAAATGTTGGTTTGGCTTTTCCTTCCAGCTCTACTCCACCCCTTGCAATACTGACGGCCATATAGACCTTGCGCTCCAAGTCCTGGATGATGTTATCATGACTCGATGGAAGGTCTTACCAAGAGAGCAGTGCTTAGGTAAATCCACCAGGAATACCCTGCGTTTCATGGCCTAACTTGTACCGTTTTAGGCATTCGAAATTTTATTGTCAACTTCATCATCGAGAACTCCAAATCGGAGGAAAGTCTTCGGAGCGAACGAGCTTTCTTGAACAAGCTAAATCTAGTGCTCGTCTCCATTCTAAAGCAGGAATGGCCACATAACTGGCCGACTTTCATCAACGAGATCATCTCCGCCTGTCACAACAGTCTCTCCATTTGCGAAAACAACATGGCTATCCTTCGGCTTTTATCTGAGGAAGTGTTTGATTTCTCCCAAGATCAAATGACCTCTGTAAAAGCCCGAAACCTCAAGACTTCGATGACGCAAGAGTTTTCGTCTATTTTCCAACTATGCTCAGAAGTCTTGAGTTCCGCAAATCAGCCGAGTTTGGTAAAAGCGACCCTTGAAACCCTGCTTCGCTTCCTAAACTGGATCCCATTGGGCTACATTTTTGAAACTCCTATCATTAACACTCTTCTGACGAGATTTCTGGACGTCCCAGAGTTTCGTAATGTGACGCTCAAATGCCTCACAGAGATCGGTGGCTTGCAGATTGGAGCTCCCTATAATTATGACGAACGACTAGTCCATATGTTTACAGAAACTCTGACTACCGTCTCGAAAACCATTCCACTGTCGATGGACTTGAGGCAGACATACGCGAAAAGCAACTCGAGGGATCAGGAATTTGTGTTGAACCTAGCGCTCTTCCTTTGCAGTTTCTTTAGCGCACACCTTAATGTACGTTTTTTTTTTTTACTACCAAGAATTCTGATTGAAGATGACCGCTAACAAACCCCGACCAGGTTATTGAGAAACTGCCCAACAGGGATTACCTTTCACATGCCCATTTTTATCTCATCCGTATAAGCCAAATTGATGACAGGGAGGTTTTCAAGATTTGTTTGGAATACTGGACAAGACTCGTACAAGAACTTTACGAGGAAATGCAGCAACTTCCAATCACGGATCTTAATCCCCTGGTGAGCATGGGTGTTAGTGGCATGTCAAATGGAGGTGCGCCCCACCCTAGCACGTTAGCTAATTATCCCCTTCGAAAGCACAAGTATGAAGATGTCTTGTCGAACTTACGGACCGTCATGATTGAAAAAATGGTACGACCGGAGGAAGTTCTCATTGTCGAAAACGACGAAGGTGAGATTGTTCGTGAGTTTGTCAAGGAAAGTGACACCATTCAACTCTACAAAACAATAAGGGAGTGCTTGGTTTATTTAACACATCTCGATGTTGTTGATACGGAAAATATCATGATCGAAAAGTTGGCCAAACAGGTTGATGGGAGTGAGTGGTCATGGGCGAACTGCAATACACTCTGTTGGGCCATTGGTTCGATATCCGGGGCTATGAATGAAGAAACTGAAAAGCGCTTTCTTGTCACCGTCATCAAAGACCTTCTTGGCCTCACGGAAATGAAGCGTGGGAAGGACAACAAGGCTGTCGTAGCCAGTAATATCATGTATATTGTCGGACAGTACCCTCGCTTTTTGAAAGCGCATTGGAAATTCTTAAAGACCGTTGTTAACAAATTATTCGAGTTCATGCATGAGACACATGAAGGTTTGTCGGTCGTTTTGCAGTCGATGATATTGTCTATCTAACTCATTCTAGGAGTCCAGGACATGGCCTGTGATACATTCATTAAAATTGCGAACAAGTGCAGGCGTCATTTCGTCGCCCTTCAGCCCGGGGAAAATGAACCATTTATCGAGGAGATAGTTCGAAATATGAGAAAAATAACTTGTGACCTATCTCCACTTCAGGTTCATACCTTTTACGAGGCATGCGGCTACATGATCTCAGCACAAGGCCAAAAGGGTCTACAGGATCGATTAACTGAGAATCTAATGTCACTACCCAACTCCGCATGGGATGCCATCATCGCTCAAGCGAATCAAAACCCGTCGATTCTCCAGGATGGAGAAACCATTAAAATCATTGGGAATATCATGAAGACAAATGTCGCTGCATGTTCCTCGATTGGCACTTACTTCTACTCTCAAATTGGTCGTATATACCACGATATGCTGAGTATGTTCCGTGCTTCCAGCCAACTCATCAGTGATGCTGTGGCACACGACGGTAAGACATCCGTTTTTCGCTCTCCGTGTCCACATCTCGCTCGTTCTAACGCATTTTAGGCAATATTGCTACCAAGACTCCCAAAGTCAGGGGTCTCAGAACCATCAAGAAGGAAATACTGAAACTCATTGATACATATGTTCAGAAAGCAGACAATTTAGAGATGGTCAATGCGACCATGGTCCCACCTCTCCTAGAAGCCGTGCTGATCGATTACAATCGAAATGTTCCCGATGCGAGAGAAGCAGAAGTCTTGAACGTCATGACAACCATTATCCATAAGCTACATGTATGTTTTTTTCTCCTGAGAAGTGCTTGCCTTATCGGCTTGCCTGTGTAGTTGGAGTTTATACTAACACATGATAGAATTTGATGGACGACAAGGTACCAGCAATAATGGAAAGTGTCTTCGAGTGCACGTTAGACATGATCAGCAAGGATTTTCATGAATATCCAGAGCATCGCGTCCAATTCTTCAAGTTGCTTCAGGCGATCAATCTATACTGTTTCCCCGCATTACTCAAACTCGATACTGCGCAATTCAAGTTTGTAATTGATTCTTGCATGTGGGCCAGCAAGCATGACAACCGAGAGGTGGAGAACACTGGTCTTGCGATGTGTCTGGAGCTCATGAATAATATGGCGGAGACCGACCCCCAAACCTCGAGTGTCTTCTTCCGCCAATTTTATGTCCCTATCTTACAGGACGTGCTCTTTGTCCTTACCGATAGTGATCACAAAGCTGGTATGCACCTTCCATTTCTTCTATGTACAGACACTCACCTGGAATTTGCAGGCTTTAAATCGCAGGCCATGCTTTTGTCACGCATGTTTTATTTTATTGAGTCTGGCAAGATTCAGGGCCCTATCTACTCTCCTGAGCAAGCACCTCCGGGCACATCTGATAAGGAGTTCTTGCAAGAATATGTCGCCAACCTTCTACAAAATGCCTTTAAGAATCTCCAAGAGTGAGTCATTGCCACGCGTCGGTATTGTATTAGGCTGATATTAAATATGGTGTAGGGTACAAATCAAACAGTTTGTCCTTGGATTGTTCATGCTGAACGACGATTTCATCAAATTTAAGACCCACTTGCGAGATTTTCTGATTTCCCTAAAGGAATTTGCAGGCGATAATGCAGAACTCTATGCTGAGGAGAGAGAACAAGCTTTGCGGGACGCTAAAGCTGCTGAAAGGGACCGTGCAATGAAGGTTGGAGGCCTGTTAAAGCCGTCGGAGATGGAGCAAGAGGATGAGCTATGATCTAAGGTGGTATTTGTTGAGGTATTCACTGATACTTTTATCTACATCTACGGATCATAATAACTCCCCTCTAGCTTCTCCATGGAAGGGCTGGTTTGATAATCTGGCCGTGCAGCGGGCTTTCGAAACCCTAACCTTTGATTAACCATGGGATTCCTTTCTTTTTACCTTTTCTTTATTTCTTTGGTCCTTTTTCCATTTTCTTTCTCCTTTTCCTCCAAGAAAAAGAAAAAAGAAGAAAAAAAAGAAATAAGTGGGCTGGATGTGCAATTTCACCATGTATTTCCTGAGGTGACCATTGAACTGTCCATCTTCTGTTGCCCCACATACTGTGGCTATCTAATAATATTCTGTTAGATACCATTCCCTAGCGCTCACTGGGTAGTAGGGTTTCCATCTGGTCGTTGCGTGTCTCAGGACCTTGCTGGAAATTTCGGGGTCTCATGGGCACTTGCTGTGTTGGCCGGTTGAGATAGATAGTGTATCTGTTTTAAAATAATAAAGATATTCAAGTCAATGTCTATTCGTGCTAGTTTTCTCTTATTGCTAGATATCTTAGCGTACGTGAAGCAGTATACTAGGTGGCTTTTATATAATACTATTCGAGTAACTAGGCAAAGTGGTGACATAGCTAACAAGGATTTCTTAGTATTTATACTAAAACCTTTAAAACTCCTGCCCTAGGATAATTAATGTAGCAAGCTGGCTTAAGTATCGACCGGCGTTAATGGAAAGCGCGAAGCACATGCGCTGTGACGAAACCAAAGTGTTGAAACTTCTCCACCTTATGGAGAACTTGTGACGGGGCTTTTGCGACTGCAGTAGGGTATATTCCGAATCATTACGTAAGCAGCGCCTCATCTACCGGGGAGTTTATAATCTCACTTCGAACTGTTCTTTATTCTATGTTCAATATTTCCTTAACTATGTCGCGCATCCGACAAATACCGTCCAATGTCGCATCACGTTCCCAGCTTCAAACTGTACCACAGGCCACCAACGACCCATCAACTATCCGTATTCCTGGCACTCTGAGATTAAGAGGAGAAAATAATGTGCAAGCTTCAAATACAAACCAGGAAGCGGTGTCTGCTCGCCACATAAGGTGGAGTGAGGATGTCATAGATAATGAAGGCATGGGTAAGAAGAGCTCGAAAGGTACGATGCCCCTTTTGAGTTAAGACGGTCGGGCATACTAGTCGCTAACAACCTCTCTAGTCTGCTGTATTTATCACAGACCACGACCTGTCGGCGAAAGCAGTTCAGAATCAGAATCCTCTGAGTCGAGCTCGTCGGATATAAGTAGTGATGATGAAACAGGACAGGGTAACCGTCTAAGTAACCGATCGGACCATGAGCGAATGTTATGCCCAGAACACACCAGGCATGCTTCTGAGCAGCAATCTATGCAAAGAGGAAGAGAAAGCTGCCGTGAAAGGCATCGCACGGTAAAACAACATAGGAAGCCAAGTCCGAATGCCTACGAGAAGATGCCAAGGGCGAGGAAGCGACAAGACAACAACAAGCAAGGATAGAAAATCCTCGATAGACTTACCTTCCTTCTGCCACCTTTTCCTAGTCTTTTTATCCTCTCCCTGTCTCTCAGAAGCGGCCTTTATTCGGGTATCAAATAACAACATTCTTAAGGCAACATCTTTTATGCCACCCTTCAGAATATACAAAACATGTTGCAAAGTCAAGGCGCCGAGAACCGAGAACCGAGAACCAGTTGCGATCATGATGGGTGGAAAGGTCATGCAACATCATCATATGAACCTTCAAAAATGACGACAATAGTCTAGAATTGCTTGCACGACTCTCCTAGGAGTCTATGCGACAATGAATTTGCGGGAAATCAGAAACAAAGAAAGTTTCGTATGGACATTCATAAAGAGTCATCATTGACCTTTGCAGTACAGGCTGTCACCAGTCAACCTACCCACTATGTTTCATGTGGAAATGACTGATGGACGACAAGAGATAAAATAGCTCCAAAGATCTCAATCTGGTGTATCTACAAAACTCCGGGTACAGGGCAAAATATACTATAATCTGTCTCCCAAAACAATATAGCCTTAGAGCATCATGCTTCTTCTTCTCCTGGCAGTTACACGCTGCCCTCGTTTGACCTGCCTAGTGTCCGTTGATAGTAGTTGATGCTGCTCCCCATCAGACTGCAACGCTGCCAAGTCATCATTGGCATCATTGGAACTGTCTTGTCCCAGTTCATGCCCACACGTTTCTTGTTGACTCAACTCGGAAGCGGGGATGGTGGTAGGCACTAAAACATTGCCCTTTTGCCGTAGGCCATATTGAGATTCTGTGCTCGAAACCGTATCAGGTATATGCATACAGCAAGTCTCCTCGTTTGTAGCTGATATCTTCTGACATGAATCATCAAACTGCGTCGAGAGTCCGGCCCGCGCACTCCCATCGTCCGAGTCAACTTTGTCATTGTTCGTCCTCCGCAGATGATGTGCAACATTATCAAGTTCGCTCTCAGCGATGAGCACCCGTTGGGCCAACGGGTCGCCTTTATTTGCTGGTAAAGTTTTGCGTTTCCCCTGGGAGACAGTGTCCCCAAAGGAACTATCCAAAAACTCTCGAGGCAAGGACCCTAGATCTTTATTTGTCGCGTTTGAGTCACTTGAGCTGGTTGCTTGGGAGCTCGAGCGTCTTCGAATGCGGTCATCGGAGACCGCGTCCGTGAATTCGCTTGTAGGTCGTCGCATTTTAGCCCTCAAATTCGGTTCCGTGTAACTCACTATAGCTTTCTGACGCCTGGTAGGTCGAGATGGTGCGCTTGACACGCCGTTCCCTAGTTCAAGGACTCTTTGTGTCTGGGAACCCAGAGACTCTGATTTCACCACTTCTGACGTTTCCTGCGCAGGATGCCGCCGCGCTTTAGTGGCTGCTTGCTTCTGCAGTCTGGCCTGGTCGCATTCAGGCTTCACATTAAGAGGATCGTTATTTTCGGGGATTGCTTTGCCTTGTGATGGCTCTGCGTTCGATTTTGAAACTTCGACCTCCCTGTTGGGCAGGTGCTGAGCTTTATGATCGCTAGCGCTTGCAGGATCTCTGTTTGAACGACCGACGCTGATATTTGTACTCTCTATTATTGTATTCATTAGCTTGTCGAGTTATTTTCAAAGAATGTATTAGTATCATACTTGGCCCAAGTACTTTTCGCTTAGAGGATCCACGACTCTGTGATCCTCTCTTTGTATCTGTTTGGATAGGGTTTGGAGGACGACGCAAATGTTCTGATCCAGTTGCTTTGGTCGATTCCTGTGGCTCTTGGACAGAACGGCTGAATTCAAAGCCATCATCACTGCTAACCGATTTTCCTTCATACATGTCATCTTCTTCTGGATCAAACTTACGTTTGAATCCTGGTCTTAGAGTATGTGCTGAGTCGTTATGGATAATGGACGATTCCGACCTGAGACTGTTTTCACCTATTGCAGTTGGGCTGAACGTTTTCCTCTTCCTCACTTCAAGTGTTGGTGGTAAATTATCGTCGTCTGCTATCGTATTAACCATTTGGGTTGCATCCAGGTCTTCGGAGCAGTCTGAATTTATGTTGTTCAATTTGGAGTCTGACTGGTTAATTGAAGGAGACTCGTTAGTTTCTGAAGATACCGGTGCTTCCGGCTCCTTGTGTATTAAATCTCGGATATCTTGAGGTCTGTCCAACTTTAGCGCCAGCCACCTGCAGTTGTGGGCCAAGTTATACATACTCCTGGGTTCTCCTTGGGTAATATTTGTCTTCCAATATAACGGGCAGCCTTCCATCATCAGGCCCAAGCTGATATTCTGAATTTGCTAATCCCCGTCTCAAATCCGAGTTTGATTTTCCAGACTTCCTAGAACCGGTTGGCTTTGCTTTCGGACCACATGGGTCCTGAAATTTATGCGGTAGCACTCCCAGGTCTGCCACCAAGCTCCCTAATTCGGCCAGCTTGGCATCCAGCTTTGACTTAACACTGTGAACTCCATCTCGGAACAACCGAGCCTCATCTAATCGCTCAAGTTCCTGGCCTAATGAAATGACTCGTTCACGAAGCGACACATTCTCAGAAAGCAAATGAGAAATCTCAGATTCAAGGTTGCGAATGCGGAGAGACTGTATTGAATTGATACGGGCAATTTCACGGTTCTGTCGTACAAATCGTCGTTTCACTAAATATCAAAAAACAAAATAAAACAAAGAATGAGTATTTTCAAAATAAATGGTCAAGAGTAATTAGCTTACAGGCATCAATGGACTCCGAAGGAGCCGACGATTCATTCAACCTAGCCATTGGATCTGAGATTATCCTGTCTGAGACAGGACATATAGTGTGGTGAACCTTTGAAATGGAATAGCCAGGTGCCACTAGTAGCTAGCCAAGGGTGGTAGGACTTGAAATGCTCGCAAGACAGCCAAAATAAACTATAAGAGTGTTTGGCGAGTCAGTCAAATGCGATCGTAGTCGTGGAAGATGGTCATTTGAGGTTTGAAGCGTATATTTCAGTTAGAATGTCCACAGATAGCGACGTTAAGCTAGGTAGATAGGGAGGGAGACAGGTAAAAGAAAGGTGAGGTCGGGCGTTGTTGACATTTGCCCCAAAGAGGATTAGTCTGTTAATAAGCGTTGTTGGGGGTTTACAGTGCTTATGTAACATTCCTAAGCAATATGTCCCCCCACCAAACCCTTCTTTCCTACCTAGGTACTTAGTATTATTTATCTAGTACTTAGGTAACTTTATACCTGACTATGACCTAAACTTCTTTGTGCAATATCTATTTGATGGCACATACATTACGTTCATCCTCAATGATCACTCCTGGAGTTACTGGCGGGTCATCAATTCGACAACCGGGTGGCCATCATGCAATCTCCCAGCAACAATCGTCAGCCCTAGCAGCCCGTATTGCATCCAAGAAGGCTGAGCTCGACAATTTGAAACAACTTCGTGACCTAAGCAGTGTATTATCTAAACAAATGCAGATTTTGGAAGACAAGATAGTTACACTTAAGGATGGAACGGAAGGTGTGATAATACTTTCTTCATACTTCGCAGCACTGGGTATCTTTTATTCTTAAGGGCTAATTTTGCATTTATTTGATAACTAGCCGTTGCTTGTGTTCTATCGAATTGGAACAATGTTTTACGTGCTATCAGCATGGCATCCAGTAAGTCTAGGTTATTGTTTTGTGCCTAAAGCAGTCATCTAGCTTTAAGACCTCTCTCTATTAACACATCTTCTCTCTAGGTTTAGTGAAACCCCCCCGTCCCAAAGAGCCGACAATGAGAAACTCTAGTGCTATAGATGAGGAGATCATGCAGGATGATTCACGCCTACCCTCGACTCTTGTCCGAATTCCCGCGGAAAATATCAATGACAATGACTAGCGATACGTGGGAACTAAACATTATCTATGTGCTACTCTTTAGCCACATATATCTCCTTAAAAGTGCTATTTTGCAGGCTATTCTGGGATCCGTGACCAATAGAATGTTCTGTAATGAATGGAGTCACTTGTGGAATCCGAGAATACATGGCCTAACATTGAAATCGCTGAGCTCTATCGATATATATATCACAGGCACTGTCGATATGAAACACATCGACCAAAGGCTAATTCTGCAAGTTTTTGGGTAGAAACATTGTGAGTTTCATATTGCTATATCTTTTGTTGCACTAAGGTAGGATTTCCTAACTAACTTAGGTTGGGCGCCATCAGACAAAAACTACTTCATGCCTATACCACAGTACACTTTTGGACGGGCGTTTTCTATGCGCAAATACAATTTTGCAATTAATGTCACTGGGGTACCGACGACCCTCAATCATATTGCTCTGCTTCAGGAATTCACACTATTTGAATGTCTTACTAGGTAGCTTGGTGGGGAGAATACCTATCCTGATACCTTTTCTTCGAGTGTATGTAGTCTTTGTAGTGGTAGAATATTTTCATAATGGCATTGTATGTAGGTGCACACTTGCATTGGAAACTGAACTTATATGGTCTCAGCTTTCCTCCTAGATGCAGTCTTCTCATAGCAAAGTTTCCTTTAAGTGTTCTACCACTCAAGCTTTGCTGTAATGAGCTCGTGTCTTATGGATTGATTTCACCTGCCTCTAAACGGGTTGCGGGTAGTTACAGCATGGTCCCAACCCGGTGCGAATCAACCTTGGTTCATGGCCTTGTCGAGAGATTTTTCATTCCTTGGCACAAATCTGACCTTGTACTTCTGGGGTATTGCGACCAAACTTGTCGGGTCTGAACTTCCGAGAACTGGGTGCCAGTTCCCAACTTCGTTGCTGGGCTCGATTCGAAAACTGTTCAGGGTCCGCATGAAGACCAGGTAAAGTTCGCGATTGGCAAGCAAGGACCCGGCGCACATACGATAGCCCATGCCATAAGTGAACATCGGCGCATCAGGCTGCTCAAACCATCTTTCGGGCCTGAATACTTCCGGGTCAGTCCAAACTTCGGGGTCTACATAGCGCAACAAGCAATCCTGTTAGCTTGGACATTCTCTTCCGATTTTATCTGATCTTTAATAAAGGGAAGAACCTACCCATATTACATGCCCACGAGTTCAAGAAAAACACTGTGCCCTTTGGGATTACAGTCCCTTTGTAAGTGATGTCCCTGATTGATGTCCGTGGTAGCGCAAGACGAAGAACTGTGTAGTATCTAGTCATCGTTGTGAGCCCCATTATTTTAGGCTCTGGCCATTAACATACCTCAGGCACTCTTTCACCAAAGCAGCGACATATGCGCATTTCTGGTCATCAGCTGCATCACAGAGTGGCTGGTCGTCACCAAACATTTCACTGATCGCATCCCTAGCGGCGTCCTGGATATCAGGACGCTGAGAGAGCATGCAAATACTCCAGGCTACCAGGGTGGTCACTGTGTCAAGCCCCCCAGAAAGCATCGTTAAGCTGATAGAAATGAGCTCATCGTGGTTCAATTTGGCTTCTTCATCGAGAATCACATTCGCTTGAATGCATGGCTTGTGTACGCCTTTCTCCATTCTGTCATCCAGATCCCGATTAAGTCCAGTGAGGTATTTGTCACGGCGATCTCTCATCTCCTTGGCTTTCTTTGAATTAGTGTTGAATGGATTCAGCCGTAGCAGAGGCACATAGTCCTGCAGATTTCCTGTAGTGCTTCTGAATTTGCTGATCTCTTCCTCGACATGAGTGATCTCATCAAACAGATCTTCCTCTTGGGATGCTACTCGCACTCCCCAGTTGAGAGTCAAAGCCAGGCTCAGGCTGAGCCGCTGGATCATTGCCATCGGGTCCACAGATGCCTTGCCAGCTTTCCCATATTTGTACAGCTCCGCAACAAAATCCTTTGACTCAACGTCCAGGTGCGATACATAACTCTCGACGGATGGGCGGTTGAGAGCAGATGCGGCGCCCTTCCTGCGCCGTTTCAATGATTCGCTGTATGGAGATGTCCCAATGGTGGTGCCGGCAGTGTTGGAGACAATCTAGGTCGCAGCAGTTAGCGCGGAAGAAGGGGCAGGAAAAGGGAGGCGCACTTTGTGGAAAGTGTAGAACTCGGGGCGTGAGCTCAGAGCCTGCGCGTTCTGCCCAAATATCACCTTGGCAGATGCCGCAGAGTTCACGACAATAATGGGGATATTACCGAGCTGGATCTGAAAGACAGGACCGTAAGTCTTGGACCATAGACGGTATTGCTCGGCCGCATTTTTGCGAATCTGTGCAAGGTTTCCGATAAGGGGCAGACCACGGGGGCCATCTATTCCCTTAACACGGGCAGATGACCGGACGAATTCATTGAATATCACGTATAGAACAGGGACGACTATAGAGAACACTCCCAACGAGTACCATGGGGATTCGAGAACCTTGAACTGCAGAGAGGATAACACGGTCGCTATCGCCATCTTTGTTCTTTGGCTAAAATTGATTGGATATTTCGTCCCTTGGTAAGGTTCCAATCTGAGATTAATTAAGGTAATATCCAGGACAGGGAAAGTACATGATCACCTAGGAAACTTAGGCGGGGGTATATATAGTTCAGATTGGTAGGTAGTAGTAGGTTATTATGGGAGGGGGGCATTTGATTGGCAGCAGTGTCTAACTCTAGCAATTCCACAAAGGATGGAACATTTCCGTCAACTATGAAGGGCCGAGTGCAGGGTATACTACCTAGGTAGCTAACTAACAGTTAGAAAGGCAGGGAGGAGGCCAGATTCTACCCCACACTACTGATAATTCCCAACCGAGGAGATTCCGCACCCGGAATGTTTTCCGTCATTTCCTTTTGCTGGGTATGCATATACAACATAGTCGTTGGATGTATAAATAAGCAGCATGACTGGTGAGTTAATCAGAAATACGCATGGATAGGATGATCCCATCTCATCCTATCTCGTCGATGGTATATATCATGGTGAGATCGAGCGGGATCTTGAGTTTGATCGGATCCATCGAGGAAATACTTAATACATACCTAATCTCCGATAATGTTATGTTAGAGCTGGCTAGAACTAGTGGATACAACGGTACTGTAGTAGGCTTATTTATTCTAGTCGAGGGTATTTACCTTGAATATATTCTTAATAGCGATGGTCCAAGGTTCGTGTACCTGTACAATCCCGGTCTGGAGAAATTTCTGCTAAGTCATATGCACAATACAGACTGGGAAGATGGGTATAAGGTATCTGAATATTTACTCCGTACCTATCCTTACATCAACCATTTTTTTTTATATTGATTGGAATATATTAGGTGCTGATAATTGATAGTATTACACAACTTGTCTTCTAAAAAATAATAGAGGAAATGCGAAACCGGTGTAAGGACAATAGCTTAGGTACTAGTAGGTATGTAGCTACCTACATAGGTACAGTACTTAGTCTAGCCAAATCGATGAAAATCCATGAAAATTTCTGCTTGTCACAAGAGACCGGAAAAATCAGGTTCGGTCCCCACGGTCCCAGAGTCCGCGTGATTGGAATCCTTTTTCCCACCTATGCCGAGCCCTGCCGAGCCTCTCATTGGTGGGACAATATTTAGTTGCCCGGTTTGAGGTCATCATGACCCGCTATTTTCACTCCAATCAATTCCTTGTTTTCTCCCATGACGCGCATTCGGATTCTTTTACTCTGTACAATCTACTGTCCCCTTGCCTGCTAGACCAGCTATCTACCTACTCTATCTACCTATAGTCTAGGCACTAACTACTAACTAGTACATACCAACCTAGGTCCGACCTTCGGTTTACCTGCTATTTTTACTGAATTACTGAAAACCGCCTAATTCCCTTTCTCTCCTCACTTTCCTCTCCTCACCTCTCCTCTCCTTCTGCTCCTCCCTATTCCATACCCTTGTTTCTCCTGTTTATTTACCTTCTTGCCTTACTCATACCTATCAAATCTATATCTATATACGTATGAATACCTCTATTATTTTCCCTTAAACCAATTCGTCCTCTCACCAGTGTCTGTCAGTCGCTGCTCTTGCTTGCCTTTGGGATTGTCGTTTTCCTAGCCATTTC
Organism: Aspergillus sclerotialis; assembly: GCA_003589665.1. Lineage (NCBI taxonomy): Eukaryota > Fungi > Ascomycota > Eurotiomycetes > Eurotiales > Aspergillaceae > Aspergillus > Aspergillus sclerotialis. The sequence continues at coordinate 23,228 of MVGC01000042.1, forward strand.
AAGGCCGAAAATTCCTATAACTTTCATATCAACAACGGTGTCCTGTTGATTTATCATAGACCTGCGGTGTCGTTTAGTTCCCTCGCTGGGCCTTCTAGATCCACTGCCGCTCGTTTCGTGACTACTGCCACCCCTGTACAAACACAATGGCCGCACGTTATTCTCGCCGGCTCCTGAGGCCCCTCCTCTACACATCTGCTGCTACCGCAGCGGGTGCTGGTGTTCTCTATATCTCATACCGACCGCGTAATATTCCTGGCTCCGAAGCCCCGGCTGTTCCTCCACCGGGCTATCTAGAAGGCAAACTAGTGCCCCCAAGCTTTCCTCAAACCAAGTCTCGTGAAGACCAAATTCAAGATCTCAAACGTAGTTGCGCGGGAAATGGTTTGAGCGGGGACAATGAACCGTACGATCTGCTTGTTATTGGAGGTGGAGCCACGGGCTCGGGGATTGCGCTTGATGCTGCGACTCGAGGCTTGAAGGTGGCAATGGTTGAGAGAGATGATTTCAGTTCTGGAACGAGCAGCAAGAGTACAAAACTTGTGCATGGTGGCGTTCGCTATTTAGAGAAGGCCGTGTGGGAATTGGATTATAACCAGTCAGTGTATTGCCTGGCCTTAATTCTTGTATGGAAGCTAATCTTATTGGTGCTCTACGAACAGGTATAAACTCGTCAAGGAAGCTCTAAGGGAGAGGAAATATTTCTTGAACACAGCGCCGCACCTCTCAATGTGGCTTCCCATTATGGTTCCGGTACAAAAGTGGTGGCAAGCCCCCTATTTCTGGGCCGGCACAAAGTTCTATGACTTTTTGGCCGGCTCTGAGGGGATTGAGAGTTCTTATTTCCTCACCAAGAGCAAAGCCATTGATGCATTCCCCATGGTGAGGAAGGACGACCTTTTCGGAGCAATGGTTTACTACGGTAAGTCCATGCCATGGGACGACCTTTGGTGTTGTCGTTCGCTGAATGCTAATGTCCTAAAGATGGTGCCCATAATGATTCTCGAATGAACGTCTCGTTGGCCATGACGGCTGCTTTGTATGGCTGCACTGTCGTAAATCACATGCAAGTTACTGGCCTTACCAAAGATGCGTCTGGCAAACTAAGTGGTGCCAAGGTGAAAGATATTGTTCCCGGAAGAAATGGCCAGGAAGATAAGGAATTCACTATCCAGGCAAAGGGCATCATCAACGCAACGGGCCCGTTCACTGACTCGATCAGGAAGATGGATGATTCCAGTGTAAAAGAAATTGTGGCTCCAAGTTCCGGGGTTCACGTGATTCTACCAGGTTACTATAGTCCAGCCAATATGGGTCTTATTGATCCCTCTACCTCTGATGGCCGTGTTATATTCTTCCTTCCGTGGCAGGGCCAGACAATTGCTGGCACAACAGACCAGCCTACGGAAATTGTCGCTCAGCCGCAACCCTCTGAAAAGGACATCAACTGGATTCTATCCGAAATCCGCGGATACTTGGCCCCAGATATCACTGTCGATCGTAGCGATGTCCTGGCTGCATGGTCGGGAATTCGGCCTCTAGTTCGAGATCCCAAGGTGAAGAGCTCAGAGGCTTTGGTCCGCAATCATCTTATCTCTGTTTCCCCGTCCGGGCTGTTGACGTGCGCGGGTGGAAAGTGGACTACTTACCGGCAAATGGCCGAGGAAGCCGTGGATGAGGCTATCAAGGTGTTTGGACTTCAGCCTCGACACATGCCCGATGTTCCAGATATCAGTGGTGTCGGGGGCAGTGGCTTGGTTTCTGATGGCGCTGTCCTAGATGGTACCTGTCAAACGCATCAGGTTCGACTGATGGGGGCACATGGTTTCTCCAAGACCCTTTTTATAAACCTCATCCAGCATTTCGGCCTTGAGACCGATGTGGCCCAGCATCTTACTGGATCATACGGCGACCGTGCTTGGCAGGTTGCAGCACTTTCGTCCCCGACCGATGTTCGCTTCCCCGTCCGAGGCAAGCGCCTTTCGGCCCTGTATCCTTTCGTTGATGGTGAGGTCCGTTATGCCGTTCGTCATGAATATGCCCAGACTGCTGTCGATGTCATCGGCCGAAGAACGCGTTTGGCTTTCCTTAATGCAGAAGCAGCCCTGGAATCTTTACCCGGTGTTATTGACTTGATGGCGGAAGAGTTGAGCTGGGACAACAACAGAAAAGACCTCGAATGGAAAGAATCTGTCCAGTATTTGGCAACAATGGGCCTTCCACAGTCCCTGCTTGGGCTCACCCGAGCTGAGGTTGAAAAAGGCAAAGTCAAGGATGTGGAAATTATGGAACGCAAGACTTTCTCCAGGACTGGTGAGTAACAATCAAGTCAAGGGCTGTACACCCCATCTTATGGCTGCTAACATTATTATAATAACAATCAGACGAACCAGCAGACGTTCTAAAACATGACGTCTTTGCATCGCCCACCACTTCCAATCAATTGGATGCCGGCAAATAGAAGCAGTATATATATGTATGTGTGTATTATATATATGATAATTTTGTATGGAAATTGCACTCGGTTTCGAACTTTCATATTTCTCGACCTGTGTGGTTGCATTTGGCAACAGAACCTCCTGCTGCGTACCTATGAATGTCTAGGTACCTTACCCAGACCTGCCCCAAAGCGAACTGCCCAATGTTGGTAGCCCACACCCTGTCGGTAGTTCTTTCCTTCTGCAGCCGAGTATTCATTAGATTTATAGTACCTAGGTAGGTAGTGGCTGTGAGTAAACGAGCGCACAGCTTAATTCGCACCCCGGTATCATTTTACTTTTCCCTTTACCTTTGCACTTAAGTCATTCTTTGTTCCACTTTGAGCCGGTGGTGATACATCAGGTAGCTTCTCCTACCAGATCCAGCAGGAGTTCTATTACATACCGACACACCTTGACCCATGAAATGAGGACACCCCAAAGAGGAAAGAAAACCACAACATTGGCAGTGGAGAGTCAAGAGGGGAAAGACCCCTTTGGTGATGAGAATGATGCTGCCGTAAAATATAAGACGATGGTTTGGTGGTGAGTATTGTCCCAAGTACTTTCTTATGGGCCTTAGTGACATATATTGCCGGGACATAGGCAAGCAGGAATGAGTAGGTCATACTTCGCCGTCCGGTACATGGGAACCTTGTAGACTAACAGTCGCAGTTATGATAGCGGAGACTATATCTCTCGGAATCCTTGCTCTACCAAGTGCTTTATCAACATTAGGCTCCTCCCGTAAGAGCGTTTAAAACTGCCTAGGACCTGACAGAGCTGACATTTCTCAGAGGATTCCTTGTGATTATTGGCATCGGTATCCTCACAACCTATACAGGTTACACTATCGGGCAATTCAAGTGTCGGTATGTGCAAATTCACAGTATGGCAGACGCTGGCGAATTACTCTTCGGCAGTCTTGGTCGTGAGATGATAGGCATGGCGCAGCTCCTCTTCTTTGCCTTCGTTATGGGGAGCCATGTCCTAACATTTTCTATCATGATGAACGTCTTGACTGAGCACTTGGCATGCACCATTGTGTTTTCATTCATTGGGCTGGTTGTGTCATTCTTCCTTACGCTCCCGCGGCGTCTTGAAAACCTCTCACACATTTCGTCAATAAGCTTCATAAGTATAATAGGAGCAGTCTTCATAAGCATGGTTGGCGTATCATCTACTAACATGACGCCGAAACATATCCCTCTTTTCTCATCGCCTCCTTCGGTCTACGAGGCTTGTCTCGCTATTACAAATATTATATTTGCCTACGCTGGACATGTTGCTTTCTTTACGCTGTTCTCCGAACTTAGAAGCTTGAAAGACTATCCGAAATCCCTTGCGCTCCTGCAGGTTAGTGAAATGTTACTTTACACGATTACTGCGGTTGTGATGTACTCTTTTGTTGGCCCGGGAATTGCTTCCCCAGCACTTAACTCCGCTGGCGAAATATACAGGAAGATCTCATATGGGATTGCCATCCCAACGGTATGTGGCCTTCCTATTCTGAGTCCCTTGACTAACAGGGCGGCGAAGATTGTGATTGCGGGCGTTGTGAACGCTCATGTCGCTGTGAAATTTATATATGTTCGCCTTTTTCGAGGCAGTAACGCTATGCATACAAGGTCCTTTATGGCCCGATCACTATGGGCCTTTATATGCGCTGTCCTTTGGATTTTCTCATGGATAATAGCGGAGAGTATACCGGTGTTTAATGATATACTCGGTCTTGCAGTAAGTAGCATGGTGTTAACATGACATAAATACATTTGGAAGATGCTTAAAATCTTTACAGAGCTCATTGTTTGCCAGCTGGTTCTCCTTTAGTCTGCCTGGTATCTTTTGGCTTCACCTAAATCGGGGTCACTGGTTCGCCGACTGGAAGCAGAAGTTTCTGTTCAGCCTTAATGTGCTTATTATTATTGTTGGATTGGTTGTTGTAAGCTTCCCGTGGACCACTCGGGCCCAGCTTAGAGAATGCTTGTGATGCTAACTAGGGAAAAGTGTGTGCTGGGCGTCTATTCATCAGCAACATCGATCCACAAGAATTTGATTGACGGAGTTGGAGGCGGTAGTTTCTCGTGTGCAAATAATGCATAATAATATTATGGGCTATTGGTGAAAAGCACAGTGAAGGATAGGTACCCATTGCTATTATTGCAGACTCCCTGTGGTGTCACTAGTCTGATGGCGAGAGGTATGAAACCGATGGATTTTAATCGGAATATATACCAAGCGCGTATTGTTTTGTTCATTCAGATATAACTTGGTGTTCCTAAGGAAGAAAAGACGCGAAACTTTATTAATAGAGCATTGAGTGCCAGCAGGTAACAGCTGAGGTCGTATAGTGCAGTAAGAACCGAGCGAATGAATGCCTTGATACTTCCAAGATTCGAGGGACCATATCTTTTCCATGAAAAGAATACTCCGGCTCGCGACGAACGTCAATAGCAGGTCGAACTTGACCCTATCTACCTTGTTTTACATGCTGAGCTTATTCAGTATAGCAGTATAGTTTAGCATACTGGGGATAGTATTTAGAAGTTGTAGCAAGCAAGAGATAGAGACAGCTCTCTCTTCAGTTAAATACACGGCATAGAATTGCAAGCAAAAGTGTCCCTATATGATTTTTTTAACCTCCGCCCCCCGACCGTCGAGCAGTCCAGCTGCAATCAGGATTGAAATGGTCCCTTACATAGCCCAATTCAAATATACATACTGTACCACGAGTCGAAAAGGAAGCAAAGGTAATCAACCAACCTCCCAAACAACTAACGGTGTCGGATAATTATTGGCTCCACCAGCGTACCAGGGAGACAAGACATAAAAGTCAATGAAATCCCAAATCCCAGCCCTAGAAATGGCCCAGGGAGGATTTCTAGCGCATATGGGACTCTAGCCCAAGGACATGGGGTGACTTGAGGGGCAAGATAATGCGCTTGAGGGCTGAGTAGTCATGGAACGAGGCTTACCATCCCTCTCAATTTCTCAAGGAGTTGGTCTTTGAAATCAATCATTGCTCATGAGCTGCAGCTTTTCCGGGAATATTTATTGCAAGAGTGACCTTGATTAAGTTTTGCCCCCATCAGCATTCGAGGCTGGTCCTTGATAATTATTCCAAAATCGTTCCACGGCCTTTTGCGCGATAGACGAACCCCGAAACCGATCACGGAAAAAGTTGAATAGGGCGAATTCGTCACGATCAAGTACATAGGTATCAGGTTGGGTTTGAATCTTCTTCCATAATTCCCCAATAGCCGACTCGAGTATTTCGCTCGTTTGAGAATCGATGTGTCCATCTTCGCAATTTCTGGCACGCTCCAGTGCTTGTCGGACACCATTCTTGACTACAGAAGACGGCGAATTGGACATGTGGACAGACTATTTATAAAGGACTGTCCACTACTGTGGTGCTTGGGGGAAAGGAAGAGGATAAAAAGGCACACACTTCGCAGTAGTTGGAGAATTGCGAACTGGATTTTGAGGAGAAGGGGGAGATTTGGAGAAGAAGATATATCATCTGGATTGCAAGGAAATAAATGAATTTAGGATTCACAAAGAGCAACCATAATCAGCCTTGGAAGTCTTTGGGAGTTTCAAGCCCTTTTCAAAACAAAGCAGACAGACTCTCTGGGTGGAGCAGGATAGAAACCAGTAAGAAATTTTCCATGGGACGACGCCTCATGGAGGTTGATTGCTAGGTACTTTACTGGCAACAGATGAATTCGCTGCCGAGTAGAGTATGCATGCAAATTCCTGGCTAGATATTGCGTAAATAATGCACTGATGGGCTGTTCTTTGACTCGGGGCTAGATCATCCAAATGGTTTTGTTTTGGTTGTGGTTTGGTTGACTCAAGCAATTTCTGGGGGGGTGAGAAAGAGAATCCCCAAAAGGGCTGACTCCCTGACGCAGGAGGAACATTGTAATAAATAAATAACAAATAATAATAATAATAACAATAATAATAGATCCATTTATATTATATTAATATTAAGGTAATATTAATAGGGATCTATTCCAAAGTTGGATGGGCCATGTGGCAGGTGGAGGTGTAGGAAGTACTGTAGGTACCTAAGGTCTGTTTGTTGTTTAAGACAGGACAGGACTGGATTGGATTGGACAGGACTGGACGGGTTCACCCGCAGGGCCACCGGGGACCCGTCAGACCGAAGAGTGAGATTCATTGGTTGTATACTGTGTAATTCCCTTACCTTATGTATCTTTGTAACGGTTTCTCCTCGGCAGACAGGAACTAGGAGCTTTTATAGGTTGCGAGAAGCTTCACGGTCGGGTGCACTGGAGCAAGTACGTAGCATTTCATGAAACACACACAGTTAGCATACATACATACATTTAATCCATCATCCATTTAGTGTATCCAATTAAATCCAAAATTTGCTTGATTGGAACAAGGGAAGAGAGGGAGAGGGAGAGGGAGAGAAGCAAAGGAAGTAAACACCTACCAAATGGTATATCCTATGACCAGGTCGAAATGTCTGTTAAACCTACTTGGATGTCTTCTTTTTCACACCTACATTACCTAGGTAGGTGGTACCTATGGACCTATTTGTACTGTGCACAGTATACCTACCTGGTAGAGGTACTTAGCTGGGTAACCTACGGTTGTACCTGAGTGTTTCCACCGTACAATATTCACATCAAGCTCTGGATGTATTTAAATACAAATATTTAGGATTTCTTATCATTACCTTTATAGATATTCATTCCTCCCCCCCCCCCCCGGAATTCCATCTGCTGGCCCTGATACCGGGAGAAGATCAGAAAGCATTCATAGGTAGTTACTGTAACAAATGACTAATCAATAGGATCCAAATTCTCTAGTACACCCATCCTAGAACTGCTTAACAATTGTCCCTTTGACCTCTCAATATACATTCATCTGTTTCTTTTTCAAACTTTAGACTGGGAAAGATGGTATATTACTTTACTTCGAATGTGGTTGATCCTGCCGCTTTCATCTTTGTGGGAAAAGATAAGTTTGAGAGTATGATAGCCATTCTTGATGACATCCCAAATCCCGGTACAATATTGATTCCTTGCTATTAGATGAGGATCTTATAAAATTTGGAATTGAAAAGGATGTTTGGTAAAATGATCCCCTGTATTCTCTTGTGTATCGTCTTGCCCATCTAACCTTGGATTCTTGCAGGGTTGGTATTTGCCCAGTTCTTACCCTGATTCATTCTAACGCAGTAACCAGTTCCATGTCGATAATTTGTCCAGTGCTCATGTTTACCTACGCCTCCGTGATTGTGAAACATGGGACAATATTCCGCAGTCGCTCTTGGAGGATTGCGCACAACTCACGAAGGCAAATTCGATTGAAGGTTAGCTTCTCAATCCGAATCCATAGCACCCCAGACTCATTGATAGTGCAGGGAATAAAAAAGACAATATTACCATCATCTATACTCCGTGGTCGAACCTCTTGAAGGATGGTTCCATGCAAACCGGCCAAGTTTCGTTCCACAACCCCAAACTGGTGCGCAAGGTTTTTGTGCAGGAAAGGGAGAATGCTATTATCAACCGACTCAATAAGACTCGTGTCGCAAAATCCTCAGACCTTAGGGCTGAGAAGGAGGAATTCCTGAAAAAGAAACAGAGGGAAGAACGCAAAGTGAGGGAAGAACAACGAGTGAAGGAGAGGCAGGCCAAAAAGGAAAGGGAACAATTGAAATGGCAAAAGGAGCATGCCTATGATGACCTGCTAAATGAAGAGAGCGTCCAACAAAGCAGCAACCAGAATCGGGATCCCAACTTCCTCGACGACTTTATGTGATTACGAACTATTTATCGCTTTCGTGTGCCCCCGTATATGGAAAATAACGGAGTATTGCGCTAGGGATCTTTTCAGGGGCAAAAAATAAATAAAAAATCTATGCCTTGCTTAGGGCCGTTCGAGATGCATTTGCATTAGCACGCTCATTGTTTCGCATTTGCTCTGATGATAGGTCTTGTCCAACGTTCGAAGTCACCTAGCTTTACTGCCGAACTTCTATGTAGTCATGAATTATGAAATGAAATTTCTGCCAAGGAAAGCAATAATTAGGACAGTAAAAGTCAATTGCAAAGATTAAGCCGTTCGTAGGTAGTGTACATAGTAGGTAGTTGGAATGCTGTACTCTATGTAGCTTGGAGAAGTGGTCGGACGTCGGGTAAATCCACGCTAACCCATGCTGATAAGAACATCCGACACTGGAAGACCGCTGTCGTTTACCCCTAGGTGTGGTACACATTAATCTCCCAATAAGTGAGCTGAGCAACGCAGGAGATTTTGGTTATAAAAAAGAAGAAAGATATATCTCTCATTTGACAATGCCCGAAGGTATAGTGCCGGCTACTTCGAATATGAGACCACACTAGCATTTGCATTATCTGACAGCCTGAAACAGCCACGAAATCGAAGAAGAACAAGAGAAAAAATGCCACCGCGAAATCTACGGAAAAGGAGGAGAGTACAAACCCCCCAGAAGATATCTCGGAGAAGCAGACGGAAGATGCTGCTGAGCTGCTGAAATCAAAGGTTTGTTCCTATTCGACTCTTCTGACTATACCGATACCAGTTTCGCTAAGTCTGGGTCCAGAATGACTCTCCCAATTCAATTGATGATAATGAAGTAGAAGGATCAGACGATGACAAAGGAGCTAACAGCAGGGCGCCGAGTGTGTCTCCCAATGATGAAGAAACCACCCCTGCCAACAACGAAGACGAAATTGCTGAGAAGGAGTCTGAGTCGCCAGCTTTTGATGCTTCAGGATCCCAAGACAGACTCGAAGCCCTTGTACGTGATCGAGATTCACTACGCGCTGAAGTGACAGACATGCGGAAGTCTCTGGAGGAAATACAGTCCAAGCACCGGTTAGACATGGAATCCCTACAAGAAAAACTGGATGATGCAGAGAATAAAAAGGACCATGCAGAGTCACAGTTTCAAAAGCTCTTGGAGAGGGTAAATACAATCAAATCGCAACTTGGGGAGAGACTAAAGGAAGATGCTGTGGGTTTCGTCTGTTCGAAATTCTGATATCCGAGGCTAATTCCCAGTAGGAGGACCTTGCTCAAGCACGGTCTAAGATCGAAGGACTAGAGGAAGAGAATGCGCACTTGAAAGATTCTTTTGATTCCAAGTGCTCAGAGCTAGCAGAGGTCTCGCAAACAGCTGAGCAAAGTGGGAAGGAACTTGCTGCCATACGAGATCGAGCAAACCTATCGCAGCAAAACTGGCTAAAAGAAAAAGAGGAGCTTATCAGACAAGAGTCGTACCTCCAGTCCGAATTCGAGCAAGCCAAGGAGGCAATGCACAATTGGGAAGTTCTTGCCATGGAAGAACGATCTATTAGGGAAAACCTGGGGGAGAAAGTCATCGACCTCGAGGAGCAGCTTATAGGCCTCAGGGATGTGTACGAGAAGGCATCGGCGGACCGTGAAAGTCAGGTAGCGACTGTGGACGGCCTACAGCGGGCTCTACAAGACATTCAAGCAGGTATAATGATTTGCAGACATTATCGACGTGCACAATCTGATAGCTTTCAGCCCGTAAACAGGAACTCCGAGATCTCGCAGAAAGTTCTGATTCCCAACTTGAGGAACTTAGGCGTGCTCTTCATGTTGCAGATAAAAAAGCGTCTGATTCCGAGAAGTCCCTTCAAGATACCCGAGATGAGCTTGAGAGGCTGCGACCGTTCGAGAAAGAGGTCAAGGAGAAGAACCTCCTCATTGGAAAGTTGAGGCATGAGGCAGTTACGCTGAACGATCATCTGACGAAGGCTCTACGGTTTCTTAAAAAAGGGAAACCAGAGGATAATGTTGACAGGTATTTCTTCTATTTTCCCGCCTCCATGCTTATCCCCTCATCTCAACATTGCCACATTATACTCTATTCATACTCATTGTCACCTTTTTTCACAGGCATATTGTTACCAACCACCTACTCCACTTCCTCGCCCTAGACCGGTCAGACCCGAAGAAATTTCAAATTCTACAGTTAATTGCAGCTCTTCTTGGTTGGACAGATGGTAGGTATTTCATGCTCTTTCGTTTGAAAATGAAATTGACAGTCGGACAGAGCAGCGAGAACAGGCCGGTCTTGCCCGTCCAGGTACCTCAAGTGCTTTTGGAAAATTCAGTGCTCCTAGTGTGTCTATTCACCACACTCCTAGCAGCCCAAACCTGCCTACGGAGTTCATGGATAATGGAACTTCGAGTAAAGAATCGTTAGCAGAGCTTTGGTCCAACTTCCTTGAACAGGAATCACAAGCTGGGCATGGGGATACCTTGAAAGACAAGGGCCCGGGGACTCCAAAATCCTGAGTAAAACTATTATGACACAAGCTGCATCTTTCAAAGGCAATGAGATATGCCTAGCTAGGTACCTAGACCGTATACATAAATATCAGCTTTCGTTGGTCCCTTGCTGAAACCATTATAAGTAGGATCGTATTCCACTCTATCTAGGTATAGTCTTTCTATACTGTGGTATACATCCTAGCTGATTGCCAATGAATCATATGCTACCACTGCTATAAGTCGCATTCATATCCAGTACACCTTAGGTGGGTATACAACCCTCCGAAGCTGTTAACTTGGCAATCCATATGTAGTATGATAGTTACATATTTGTCTGTATTGCGGTATTACCTGGGTACTACAAAATACTCTGGGAATTGGAGGTAAGAGTGTTATGGATGTATACCTATATATAGAGGAGATATGCCAAGAATTCCAAGCCGGCGTACAAAAAGCATACAGAATCGTTTACTGGGTCTTCCCGTTGCCAACCGTCTTTTTCAGTCTATGCATTACCGATTAGCCACTGGCATTTCTCACTCCCTTTTTTCAAAACGACTATCATTCTGTGGCCGTTATCTAGTGTCGACTATGACTTCTGTTGCCGGTAAATCACAATCCAACTCTGTACATATCATTGGAGCCTCTTGACAGCAAATTGACAGAGGAGAGTCTAGTTCAGAAATTCCGACCGGTCGTTATATCGGGCCCCTCTGGAACGGGGAAGTCGACTCTCCTCAAGAAACTGTTTAAAGAATTTCCAGGTGTATTTGGCTTTTCTGTCTCCCGTGAGTGTTCAATCTACCTTGGGTACCTGACCTCAAAACAGGTATAATATTTCTCCCAGCTAACTTTCCTTCCTCGTGAAAGATACCACCCGGGCTCCTCGACCGGGCGAACAACATGGACGCGAATACTACTTCGCCACGAAGGAAGAATTCCTAGATCTCGTCAGCCAGCATGGTTTTATCGAGCATGCGCAGTTCGGAGGAAATTACTATGGAACAAGTGTTCAAGCGGTAAAGGATATTGCCGAGAAAGGAAGGATATGCATTCTTGACATCGAAATGGAGGTAAGATAAGAATTTGGGGTGATGAAGGGGGTTATCTGTCTCTGGGTTTTGGGCCCGAATGAGCGATGCGGCTGTACCAGTTCTATGAGCGCATGACTGACTGAAAAAAAGGGTGTGAAACAAGTTAAAAAGACGGATCTCAATGCTCGTTTCTTGTTCCTTTCGCCGCCGTCCCTCGAAGAGTTAGAAAGGAGACTACGTGGGAGAGAAACAGAAACCGACGAGAGCGTACGCAAACGACTGGACCAAGCAAAGAAAGAGCTCGAGTTTTCTAAGCAACCCGGAAGCCATGACAAGCTCGTGGTAAATAACGATTTAGAAAAGGCCTATGAAGAGCTGAGGGATTGGATTGTTGACGGAGGTAAATATGGTGCACAATAATGACTTGCTACTACTCCTCCCTCCTACGACTACTACATTTGCGTGGTCCACGACTCGAGACTAGTATCGGCCGGGCCTAATGGGATTTGGCATATCTCATGAGGTAGCGATGATCCGCTATGTAATTTCGAATGGCGCTCTACTGTTTTCTTTGGATTGAGAAATATCGAAAGAGTATTCGTGATTGAGATTAAGGAAATTAAGGACATTAACGACAAGATCACCCTGGCCATGTCAAAGCAAGTCACTTTTCCATCTAAACGAAAATCGGCCAGGGCTTGGTAAAAGGTACTAAACAACAAAATATAGAATTAGGAAAGTTGGACATTTGTCCACGGGAACCTGATGGTACGTAGCCAGTATTATGGGAAAATAAAAAGCACTCCTGAGACCGATTTTAGCTGGGAGTCTTTCCAGAGGGTGCAATGGTGCTTCCGGCAATATCGAGAGCCACTCCTCCAAAACTCAATAACCATTCATCGCCACCCGCTGCGAGTTACGGCTGAATTCACGCTCAGCCGACGGACTGATGGGCCGGCTTCCACTGTGGCCACCGGTAGCGCTGCTTTCCTTTAGGGCCAAGAGCTGCTTTGCGCGGAAAGTCTCATAGTGGATTTGACTAGTGGTTTCAACCAAATCCTGTAGATGGGTGCGGGTAAGGAAGTTTCGCAAGTAAACAAATTCGCAGTGGTTTTCGTCCTCGACGTTGATGACACCCCAACGGTTTTGCCGGCCACGGACCTGTTTGCCATTGACAATGATATTCTTCTCACTGCCGACCACAGCAAAAGGGATGATATCCTGTTCGTGTGTTAGGGGAATATCAAGGAAAACCAAGCCAGAATCAAATAGGATTACCTTGATTTGCGCATTCATAGCACGCTCCTCATCGTCAAGTTCGTCGTTGTCATAGGGGTACATTTTCAAGTTATGGAAGGCAAATTCCTCCTTAATTCTCTCTTTGAAGGCCATTCGCTCTTCAAGGGTAAGGGAATCGGCCTTGGCAATCACCGGAACAACATTCACAACATCCGACAGCTTCTTTAAAACAACAATGTCAATCGGTTTGAGGCTACAGGAATTTAAAAAAGTTAGCGATGATTTGACCTTGCTAGCGAGGCAAATCATGGGAAATCTCACGCATGGCCAGATGGCTGAATGAAGAACAGACAGCAGTGGATTCGGGTATCTTGGATATAACGGTCACGCTGGGCTGTAAGCTCCTTTCGGAGATATGCTGAATGCTGGTCCTTGATGTATTTCACAATTGGATCCCAACTAAATACCAATTAGTTCAGAGACAAGGCTATGGGGGATTTGCCAATACCATCTGTCATTGTTGACTTGATCACCATATCCAGGAGTATCGACAATGTTTAGCCTGAGACGCACACCATTCTCCTCAATAACTAAAGGGAAATGTTAGTTAATAATAAACTATCAACAAATACCATCATGGACGGACTTACTGTGAGAAACAGTCTGAATTTCGGTTGTCGAGCGCACAGGTTCATCGGGAGTCAGACGACCCTTCGAGTCGATCAAGTGGGAGGCAAAGATGGTGTTGATCAGAGTGGACTTTCCCAGACCAGTTTGACCTATTGAGGAAGAATGATGATAGTGAGCGGAAGACGATCTGGCTAACGAGCGCCGTTACAGGATACGACAGAGGGAAACGGGGATACATACCAACACACATAACGTTAAACTGAAATCCACGCTTCAATAGCTTTCGCTCAATTTGAGAAGTGATACTGTCGAAACCGACATGGGTTTGGGGGAAAACCGTAGCCGGAGAGGCCGAAGGAGGGCCAGCGGTAGCCATTGTAGAAGGAGGGGGTTGGAGTTAGGGGGAGATAAACAAAAAGCAGAAAGCAGATTAGCAAAGGAGGTAGGCAGGTAGATAGGTAGAGGTAGACGGATAGAGTATGGAAGAGGATGAATTGGAAAAGCCCCAAAGTGATTGGGTTGGGAAGGGTTGAATTGAGTCTACAGCCTGGGCTACTTAAGTATCGGCCCCTTTAATGTTCATTCATGAATTGTAGGGAATTAATGGGAAGGAGGAAGTCGCGACTCAGGGGGCCCGCTATTCCCAACTAGGCTTAGTCCATCTCCAGGTTCGATCCTATCTCACCTGACCTGAATTTTACTACAGTAACCTTCTTTCCTAGTAGTAACCTACTATACCTATCTTCCTCCCTACCCTCGAAACCAATCAGTCCGTCACTCAATTGATTTGCAATTTGATCGGCTAGCGATCCTCTCAATATGGCCCTTCGAATACTACCCTCGGTTGCTCAGTCTCGAATGTTTCCGGTCACTCGATGGTCCCTTCTATCACGGAATTCCTCCGTTTATTGGCAGGCTTTCTTCCCTTCTATTACGATATCACTAAATGTCCCGGGATTTCTCTCAGATATTTGGGAGTCAATTCTCCGTGCTGTGCCCAAAAAGAAAACTTCTCATATGAAGAAACGTCATAGGCAGATGGCTGGCAAGGCTTTGAAAGATGTTAAAAATCTCAGGACTTGTCCGGGATGTGGGCAAATGAAGCGTTCGCATGTTTTGTGCCCGTACTGTGTCCAAGGTATGTATTTTGCAGTGGTTAGGTATATGGGCAAGCTTGAAGTTCTCTAACAATCGTTTATTCTTGATAGATATCAAAAAGCAATGGAAAGCAACTGAAGCCGCATAATCCACATACGATTGAAAAAGGAGTAGAAGGGAACGGAAAGTGATGAGAACACAAAACATTCATCAAGGAATTGTCCTTGATTATTTGTACTATACATAGATGTGGGGGATAATACATGCTGCTGCATACCTGGGCTTTGGCGTCTGGCTATCTTGGCGAATCTATTTGTTCTGTATATTTTATGATGATACTTTGACTCAATGAATCCAACTTCACTTTTTTCCCCTTGATCACACCGGTGTCCTCGGATTTGTCGCAGTCAGCAATTGATGTCGCAGATTAGACAGTAGGTACCTTTCACTTGGAGATTCTTCCAAATCTATCCCACTTTTGTACGTAGGCGGAACGGAATACGGTACAACCATTCAACACCTAACTCTCCCGACTTGGGTTCTTTGCTCATTAACAAGCTGTCCATTTGACTAATAAAATAAGAAATATGGTAAGTTCCAACAAACTCAAGTACACAAAACTATCTAGTAACAAGTGGTTTATTTAGTCTAAGCAATACCTCTCGTGGGGTTCTGTTGACAATGGTCCGCATACGATGCCCTTCAAGATGCAACTGTCAATTCATGCTAAGATCGAACACTAGCCCATCCTATTGATATTTTCTCCTTAGCCGTGACCGACACGCAAATCTTGTCAGCCTCCGGTGCTTCTTCCCTCAAGGTTCATTCAACAACAGACCCGGACTTTCCGTTGGTACAGAGCATTGATAGCGCACATAAAGTGGGCTGTCATCATATAGTTACTAGCGAGAAAGGTACAAGAGCTGCCAGCGTTGGATTTGGTGGTGAAATTAAGATCTGGTCAAATCACAATGGCAGCTGGAGCGAGGATACCACACTCTCAGGTAAATGCGGACTTTGAATTATAATAGCTTCGCCAAAATATTCCGGGATTATTCGATCTGACCATGTGCAGTGGATGCAGCAAGATGTGCAGAGATATGGGCACCTGCGTTGTCCGAAGATGGACAATATCTTGCTGGTGTTAGCCAGGATGGGCATATCAAGATGTGGGATCTAAATGCCAATGGTGAAGAGATACAAGACTATGAAACCAAGGGCAGCTTTGGTACATGCCTAGACATGGTAGGCCATTGTTGTCTTATATCCTTTTTTGTTGTGACATTCACCGACAAAATATATAGTCTGCCGATGGCCAGCTTATAGCCAGTGGACACGAAAACGGAAGTGTCTACATTTTCAGCAACGCAACAGGCCGTATGCCGTTCTCTTTATCCGGTATGTCCCTAATTCCACTGTAGATACCCAGCTCATCTAAGGGTAACCCCGGTATCATATAGGCCTTGTGAAACCTGTTCGAGCGGTAGCATTCTCTCCTGGTGGTAAACTCCTTGCTGCTGCTGGAGACTCAAAGGTCATCGTCCTATATGACACGATGTCCGGTGAGCAAGTGGCGAATATATCAGGGCACGCAGGCTGGATTATGTCTCTTGCATGGAGCAGTACAGGAGAATACCTTCTGAGTGGGTAAGTCTACAAATTTCCTGGATATGATGCCAATAGGGTCGGAGCTAATGGCTCCGAAGGGCATTTGATGGGAAAGTCAAAATTTGGTCAATCGATACAAAGATGTGTGTTGCTACTCATTCAGAAACAGAGAAAACTGTCTGGAGTGTCAAGTGGCTTCCAAAAATCACAAAGACAGAAGGATTTGTGACAGCAGGTGCAAATCGAAGTATATCATTTTATCGAGAGGCCACTGGGGGCTGATCACCACCTCGGATGATAGTGGAAACCAAAACAAAAATACAAATGAAATAGTGAATGGGGGACGTGTTGTCATTTGACTATACAACCTAGAAATGTCTCACTTAATGGATTCACTGTAATGATAGCGAAAGAACTACACTGCTGTAGCCCGCTTATATGACTACAGCTGGCATGGGTGGCTTTGATCTGGAGGCTTCCTGTATACCATTTCCTCATTTCATCGTCTTGATGAATAAATTGCGCATTCGCTTTAGGAATGCCCCAAAGTCGCGATCCTCATTAACGATATCAAGTTCCCGATTAAGTGCATCGCGGTCCAGCTTGGGTCGCGTATGAAGTACATCGTAATCACGACTGGCAGTGCCAAGTTCAAACCACGCTTCTCCCTCCCAGTCCTTCTCAAGCAAGTGAGAATAGATAAATTTCAGCCGATCATCCCTACCAGCACCTTCGATCCTAAGGCATAGATACTCCTGCCAGAATTCCAGTTCTGGAATGTTGAGACGGGCCTGCGCATCTAAATTCTGTGAGTGAGCCTTCTGAGCCTCTAATCTTTGATTGATTGCCTTCTGGGTTTCCGCGATTTGCTGCTTGACACGATCGCGTTTGGCGAGGCGAGAATCACGCTCTAACGTTATTGACGAAATAGCGGCATGCATTTCAGCGGCTTCGGTGGCTTCCTTTTGAAGAGTTTGTTCGTGGGTTTGAGATTTTAGATTTATTATTTCAATATCCCTTTGTTTCATCCTCTGATCCTCTTTGGCGTTATGTCAGCTGGCGCATGATGCCGGAATGGATATCAACACACCTTGAAGCTCCGCCAAATTTATGCGAAATTGATTTCTCTCTTCAAGAACCTGTTTTCGGCCTCGCTCAATAAATGCATCAAACCTGGCAGTGAATTGTGCCATGCGATTGCGCAGATCCTCGAACCCGAAGTTAATATTGGGGAGGGACTCGGCCATTGAAGGGGCATATGCAGAGGTCAGCGGTGGTCGCATGCCACTCGCAGAGAGGGATGGATCAAATGAAGACAACATGATGAATAGACTACTTGTCCGAGATAAGTTTGACAAGTATTTCGTGGGTGGTGAGCGAGGTGTGCGTTAATGTAATATCGATACAAGACTTTTGGTTGTAAGGGTCACTGGGACAGATTTAAGGTAATGTCTGTCCGCAACGTCAACTGGTTGCGACAAATTCAAAAGACACTGAAGTTATTAAGACAAAAAGAGAGGGGGATTGATTGAGGAGAAGGCATCCTATCATAGACTAGGTACTAGGTAGGTATAATGGATCTGTTGCCGCGCAACCAACAAGACCCAAAGCTTGAAGCTTACTAAGCCAATTTAGTAACTAACCGTGTTCAACGCCGACAAGGGAAGAGACCTACACAGATATGAAGCACCCTATGGGCTTGGAATCTTCAGAAGGAAAAGAGCTATTGCTCAATTAATTTCTTGATTATCATAATCTCTGAAGCACTCTCTCGTATCCCGACATGATTACCAGACCAGGTATCCTGTATATCGTTAAAAGCAAGGAAAAACCGGATGGATGAATATTCAGCGTGTGCTCTACCGTATGGGCACTTGGGAAAAGCAATATATCTCCCGGACAGCCAGTCATGGGAATTTTCTCGCACCTTGGCACAACGTATAGGCCTCTCATCTTGTATAATGCATTCCTTGCTGACCACTTTACCCAGCTTCTTTGGTCTCCAATGTTGGAATAACGAAAACGACTATCCGATCGCCTTTCTCGAATCCCCATTTATCTACTCCAGAGAATAGAATCCCATTACCAAGCTTACATCCTGATCTCGCTGCCTGCTGGTCTTCCGTTAACGATGAAGGACTATCCCGCGTCATTACAGCCGCAAATGAAAGATGTGACCCTCGCGTGTCCTCGCTGTTCGATTTAGGACATGCAATTGATTTGGAGAAGGATGACTCCGGATATGGGTTTGTTCCTATAGCAGTTACTACAGCTGGAGAGTGCCGCAACCGTATCTCTTTCCGGAAAGTGGAAGAAGATACAGTTGAATTGACTCCTTTGAGATGCGAGGCACCGGTTCGCCTGCGCGTCCCATCCGTGGGTGATGCAGAGAACACTGAATGGTCTGCAGGCACTGTGTCTGTTCGTCAAATTAGCTTTGCTCGAACAATAGACGAACCGGCGACATGGGTTGTAGCCCGTTTTCCGCAATCGACAGTTGTATTCCGACCTTTGTATAGTCGGAGTCGCATTCCCATGCATATCGACCGCGGGGACGGTTATGCTCCCCAAACCACCCTCCACAATTCTCACCTTGATCCAAACCCCCTCATCGAAATATCGAGTTTGCACACTGGTGGGTTCGCTCATGCTGATATAACTTTCAATCCATGGTATCCAAAGCAACTTGGGATAGTTGACGAAGGAGGGAACTGGGGTATTTGGGAATTTTCTGGTCGCTACAGACGGAATAAGGGCGATTGGAGCGCAGCGTGCATAAGATCAGGCTCTTTGCCGTGGATTGACCTCCGTGACAATCGAGAAATAGATCGTCCTGTTCGCCATGATGGATGGGCGGCAATTGAGTGGACTGGAGATGTCAATAGCTTTGTTGTTGCTGATCGGCGTTGTCTTATGCTTTACCGGATGGAAAGTGGTTGGATTCGGGCATATCCAGTAGAGCTCGGGATGGAAAGGAAGTCAGAGTGGATTTTGGATATCAGAAGGAGCCAAAGTGATGTGTCGTGCATTTTTATCTTAACATCAGCTCGGATCCTCTGGATCGACGTATCGCCTGTTACTTTGGCGCCCAATGACAGGGAAACGGCGGTCACCCTTTCCCCTCGCCTAGCATGGTACCATTTTCGAGATCCAGAGGATACAACATTGCGTCTTAGCTCTCTGTTAGCCAATCAAGGTATGTTTTTCTACCGCCAAGAATGCCTTTATATATACTGACTATTACCTTTAAGATCTGTATCTCTTTTTGTACTCTCGGCTTAACCGATTGGTCCTGGGGTTCCAATGCTGCATTCCATCGGAGGGCCAGGCCAGCATGGCACAGGTCTCGGACCCTTTTGTTTTAGATGTCCCTATGGTAGATGATGCCCCATCTTCCTCCCAGATATCAGGGCCTGCCCCACAGTTCTCGACCCTCGTTTTAAAGGAGATTGCATTTCACTCACCGACTGGCTGGGAGCAGAGTGACATTAGTGTTAGGATTTTGAAGCTCTTCGCACTGGATTCAAGTCTTGCCCTTTGTGAGTCAGTGTACATTGGTCCCGTCGAAAGCTCTGTGGAAGAACAACTTCCAGGGGATAAAGCTGTTTGGTCGAAGAAACACCGTCCGTCAAGACAAGCTGCACGTTTCGCAAATGATTTTGTGGTAGATGACTGGGATGAATCTGTATTGGGTTTGAACACAGTGGCCGCCTCGCATCCTTTTGTGTCAACTGCACCACTTGAACTGTCTCACTGGGCTGTTGATTTTAAGTCGATTTATGCGATTGCGATCGGGAGAATGGCAGCAGCTTCGAAAAAAGCGAGCACTCAGGAAACGGAAAGAAGCTTCGCGGCGTCAATCGAGCAATTGGATGGTATGATTAGCAGTGCAGGGTTGATGACCCGAGACACAATCAGCACGACGTATGTTCTCTAAGTATTGGGGCCGTGAAATATTTTAATTTTCGCACTAACACGCTGCAGACTTGAGTTACTCGGTAAGAGTCCTCTACTGGACGACATTGATCAAGATGCACGAGAACTACATCGTCTGAGCTCAGCCCCTGCATCTGAAGACACGGTGCCCCAAAATCGACAATCACTCCTTATTCTACCGCAAAGCCTTTCTAGCTTCCTATCTGCCTCCTCCGTAAGATCGGCGGTGTCAGCTCCCAAACTCGACCTGGCAGATACATATGATGGTTTGGTAGATGACTGGCTGTGCGGTTTACCACATCATATACCCGGGCGCACACGAATCATGAAAGAGAAGGCTGTCAGGAACTTTTCTGTGGATATCGCCTTGTCGAGAATCAATGTATTCTTGGTTTCTGATGGCTCCAAGGGAACATCCCTGGAGGAAAAAACCAGGAGCCTCAGGGATCCCGAGCCTTCAGGTGTGGCTAATGGTATCGAACCATCAGAAGTTGTAGCCTCTCGTGGACTGGGATCGACTGGTATATCAAACTCTCCAAAGCATTCGACCGCGATGAACCGAGCCATATCTGGTTCCCAGTTTTCCGAACGTGACGCTTGGTCCTACCCGAGTCTAGCTTCATTAACTACCTTCAATAGCGAACACCCAGTGTCTGGAAACGTTACCACTATGCTTTCTCATTGGCAGCCCGGAATCAATCCAGTCAATTATGTCTGGCAGCTGACAGTACAAGAACAAGTGTCGGAGAGTGAGATGTCACGGCCATCATCTAGAGGCGGGTCGCAGAAGAAGTCGTCGCAAGGCCGCGGCTTCGATTCACAAACACCACCGGCCATGCCACCGGACTTCCCCGCGGTTCGCACATGGGGTAGTCAGCCGGACGATGCTGGCGGCCCAATGAAGGTTGAAAGTAGTCAAGTTATAGACGATGATCTTCCAATGACCCAGGTGGAGCGAGGGATGTTTGGTGGCCGAGAAGCCAGTAGGAAAAGTGTTATGAAGGCAAGAAAGAAGAGAGCAGCGGGCTTCTAGAACATGGCAATCTTGGTTAGGCAATACCTACCAACAATCCTTAGTAATGGTACAACGGTACTTTGCGGGTTAGATGCAGGTGATCTGAGGGAGACTAGCTTAATAGTAGCCAGTAATCCAGTCCAGTCAGCTAGGTAGGTAGGGAAGTAGGTACCTACCTAGGTAAATAGAAAACAAGTGCCTTTTGGAGATGCCAAGACTGCGGACCACAGTCAACTTTCTAATATCGGAAACTACGCATTAATACCTCATGTTGAATATAGTCGCCTCGGACTGCTTATAAATATCAATTAATTTATAATAATCCCTCCCCCTTGCTTCAACACCTTTTCATCGCCTTATTTATTCCTCTTCTAACACACGGTGTCTACAGACCTCCGGGAACGTACCTGACCTTTACTTTATTTACCCCACCAAAACAGCCAACTAGGTATAATGTCCGAACACCAGTATAAGTTCAATATCTCAATGAGCTGTGGTGGTTGCTCAGGAGCTGTGGAGAGAGTGTTGAAGAAACTAGAAGGTATGTTAGTCCGTCTTTCTTCTCTGTTTTGACTTGGAGTGTTTGCAAAATACCTAGGTACTGACTGTTTCTCAGGCGTCAAATCCCTCGACGTTAGCTTAGAATCTCAGTCTGCTACTATCGTCACTGAACCATCGGTTACCTATGAAACGATATTGTCGACAATCAAGAAAACTGGGAAGACTGTGAACAGTGGAGAAGCGGATGGACAGTCCATGAGTGTTTAATTTATGTCGTTTCGACGATTTATGTGTGAATGAAGTCAATTAGCATATGATGTTGAGGAACAGTAATGCAGGGTTATTAGGGCATGTTTGGGTTTAAATCCTGTCAACGTTTTGAGGGGCACCATAGCAAGCGTCTTTTTGGGCCAATGTGCATGCCGGTAGTCTGGTTTTAGGGATTCTAGCATCTAATCAAGTCACGTAAATTGTGCCTACATACTCCTGGCTTTACCCACCATAACAAGGCAGAGCTAACGGTCTTCGGGGAGATACAAATCCTTATGGCTGAAGGGGGCCAAACAATGCTCATTGGGTATCGTTACGCTCCAGATAACTCAATATACATACAGTATGTACTCGAAAACAAAACAAAAACCAGCACAACGCCAATCATCGACCTTTAATCTAACTGCATTAGTCGAGGATAATTACGGGCCTGTCACCCGGTATAGAGCAATGTGTTGGTGTTTTCGTAACCCTTCCCCCATAGCCTAAATAATCCTGGTCGACTGGCCACGGAGCGCGTTCACGAGAGTCTCTGCAATGGTATTAGCTCTGGATCAGCGGAAAGTACGTTTTATCTGAAGACATAGTTCTCCCGACAAAAGTCATGAACACGCATACCGTACTGGGCTTTGGTAACAATTTTCAAATTGCCCTGTTGCCTTCGGACGATGGAACAGTTTACCACGATGGTAAGCTGTACCCTGATTGTAATTGAGGGAATAGTTATCGCCAGCAGGATATGCTGCTTGAGAATTGAAAGGTGGCCGACTGTGGCACGTCATCAATGCGGTGTTACCATGTGATTCATTGCTGGCCTGATCATGGCCCTTGAGGGAGCTGACTGAGGCTTCCCTGGTGCGGTTGATCTGAACACTTAGGTAAGGTGTAGGGCCCGACAAATCAGACCCATACAGGCCAACAGGCCGAACAAAATCTTCAGCATACAACTCTCTTCTCCGAGGGCCATCATTGTAGGCAAGCGTACGATCATTAGCCATATCATGCACAGATGGAACCACTGATTCCGTAGCGCCAGTCGCACCTAGTCCGTTAGCAGTAAACTCAGGCTTCTTTCGACGCATATAACTTGTTTCCAGATCAGAAGAATGCATCGGACTGAAACGGCCAAAATGGTCGTCGACTGGGATGACATAGTTTGTACTAGGAAGTTTATGACATGTAGAGACCCTCCCGTGAGTATTCGAACTAACCCCTTGGTCATGAGAAAGGTGAGCATATGTGTGATCGTTGGATCTCCAACCAGGAGGGAATCCAAGCTCAGGATTGAAATGTGTGGAATAGGAAGGCACATTGGCGCGGTCGTCCCAGTGGCGCCTTGCAAAGTAGGGAGGGTCGACTGACACTGCATAGTTCCTACGGGAATGCATGTTATCCTGGGCAGACGACTGTCTTGTCAAAATAGAACCAGATGGAGCAAATGAATCGCCAGCGAAAACATCCTTAGGAGCACGCGGCGGAATAGGGTTCACTGGCTCATAATGACCAACCGTGCAATCATCACGAATAGGTTCATAATACGCAACCCGCCTTCTCTTAGGGGTCGGAAGCGAAGAATTATTTCCATAAGCTTGATACGAAATGTCCCCACGAGGTAAGCGACGCGGTGTTACGGAGCGAAGGGAAACCCCATCGGATACCATCTCAGTAAGATGCTTTACTTGGTCATTATTTTCCGGCAGCTGATACTGGGGATCTTCTATAGACGGCAGTACTCGATCCTGTGGGTTCAAGCGCACTCTGCTTGAATGTGATGATACATTGGCCAAGGGCTGGTGATTCAGTCGTCCTTCGCTCCCTGTGGCGGTTTTGCTGAGAGAACTCACAAAGACAGGGGGACTTGCAATATCGTCCTGCCGAAATAACTGGCCCTCGTGCCGCAAAGTCGGCGCTCGTGATAAGGAAAACTCGGGAAGATGAGAAACACACAGACCCCTTTGATGGCGTGGCTCAGGTGGGCGGTATAATCCATGTGGCTCATTGAAAGTTAGTATGGGGTTATTTGCCTCGTACATCTGCGGTTGAGGGCATCTGTAATAGGGGGTTATGATGGGTTCTCCTTCAACACTCACGCGGCGTTCATTTACAGCATTGGTAATCGCATTGTCATTCAGCGTACTACTGCCAGCAATATTTTCAACTGGGCAGGTAAATGATGCAGCAGAGACATGAGCTGTTGTAACTGGAAATGCAGCGGATTCTTCTGTTTTCTTTTTGAAATTCCCAGGAAATGGCTGTTCCCTGGAGTGTAAAAATTCCTGATGATCAGTAGGCCTATAGTCAAGTCTCCTCCGATCAGTTTCATTTGTATTCCTCCTATACCGATTAATTGCTCGATCCCAGGCTTGATATCTGCTAAATCCCCGACGGTCGATTTTATCCCTTTTAGGAACGTGAGGGACAATACGAAATGCTGGCGACGCTTCATTGTCTGACAAATCATGCAAGGATTCGCGCAAAGATCGGTTTGCATAATTTGTAGGCCTCGCTTGCAGTTTTTCATGAAATGTATTGCTTGAAATGGTTTCCACACTGGGATATGAATCGGTAGATGGCGGGCGGTTTCCTTCAGTATCAGTGTCTTCATCATCAGATATGACAATGACCTCTCGAAAAACATCCTCTAGGACTGTCTTTCCATTCTCATCATCTCCTCGCCATTCGACAAGCTTTGCTAAAGTGGGTTCCTCGACTTGGCTTCTCGCTTCGTGAAAAGAAGTTGTTTTAAGGAGACGATCATAATCGGTGTAAACATGTCGAATGTGAGCTACCACTGCTAATTGAGCTCTACGGGCTAGGGGTAACTCGACAGCTGTGCCGACTTTTTTCTGACCCTAATGTCATTTAGCAGATGTATGAAGAATGCTATTTATTCGTTTGCCATTCCACTAACCTTCTGAAAAGCAGTTTTGATGATTTGATTCAAATCCGTATCTGGTATATTAGGGAAAAGATCTCTCAGCACATCTCTTGCCTCAGTATTAATAGTTATCTGAGAAGCTTCAGAGTTAACGCGTAGGGATCCTTCATTCCTTCCCACGTTATAAAAAGGCAGAGCCTTCCCCGTCGCTGTAAGATACAAGCCCAGATCCATACAAACATTAGCAACAATAGCACTCGGGAAATGGTATCCAATCCGATGTACATGCTGAGAAAGGTTGTGTATACGCAGATGTGGAGTGGTCTAAAAATAAAAAACCGGAATAAGTAGTGAACTTAATAACAAAGCTGAAACTAAGAGACTTGGGGCTATAGCCTACCGTGACAGCAAAAACCCCTAAGCCATCTTTCCGACACGCTTCTTTACATGCAGCTGTGAGCCGAGGATTGCCTGCAGGGATGAAAGTATAACCAGGAGGTGCCTCTGTCTCAAACGAAATCTGCGCTGACTGTTAAGAATAGTCCATAAGTGATCAAGGTGAACATACAACACTCCGGAGTTTCTTCTTTTCCTGGGTGATAGACTCCATGACCACTTTATGTTTCTGGGTTATCCCTCTAGGAGCCCTTCTAGAAGCCCTACCAAGGCCATGCCGGGCCGAAGCAGGCTTCCTAGATACTCGGACCATATTTCTTCTGGTGCTGGAGCTTGTTACAGCTGCGCAGCAAGTAATCGATCTCTCTTTAGTTCCAAGACATTATTCTCTGAATACACTGTACAGAGAGTAGCGCAGAATAAAAGAGACAAGAAGT
Source organism: Aspergillus sclerotialis (assembly GCA_003589665.1). Classification (NCBI taxonomy): domain Eukaryota; kingdom Fungi; phylum Ascomycota; class Eurotiomycetes; order Eurotiales; family Aspergillaceae; genus Aspergillus; species Aspergillus sclerotialis. Next base: position 49,060 of record MVGC01000042.1, read on the forward strand.
AGAAAATTCAAAAGAGTTTCAAAGCGATGCGACTGGTGTTTGTGGATCATTATCTACACAAAATTGGGGGACTGAAGTGCGCTCGCGGCTTTAAGGAAGAGGCAAATTAATAGTGGACGATATGGCTCTTCCAAAACCACAGCATTGTAGAAGCGAGTAAATAGGTAGGTGAGTTTTGAGATCATCAGGGTATAGATGAAATAAATAAAGAGGAAAGGTAGAAGGATTAGAGAGAAGGGAAAGTTGAGTTGGGCAGGCAGACCAGGTGGACCTCCTACCGGGGTTTCCTTATTAGATCTAGTGCCCATTACTTCTTAGCCTAACTGCAGACATATTTATTACATGGTACAACGGACAAAAAAGCTGCTACACACCTCATGCGTCATTTCCCTCTAATTTAAAAATGGAATTATTATGAGCTGATATCTCTTGAGACTTGCAGAATTGCAGAATGAATTCCGCTATTCACTCCCTACAGCCCCAAACGGAGCAGCGAGCTGTTATTTCTGCCTATCGTCTTCTCTACAGGCAAGGTCTGAAGGCGGTTAATTATTCCACTCCTGCACGGCATGTTCTAGTTCGGATTTTACGGTCATCCTTTCGTTCAACTCCTATCAGCGAGTTTGATTCGTTGAAAATAGCGAACACCTTGGGTTTTCTTAGACGGGCCACCGATATAATGGGCATCGAACATAAAATTGTGAAAAATCTGATGATGGTCAGATATTGGGAACAGCCCCATGTGCATAGAGATGTGCGAGTGTAAGTCATCTTAAAGGCAAAAAGAAATGATTGGAAATAGAAGCTCTAACTTTACTCAAGTTTAAGACTGTTAGGCCTTGGTCGTAAAGAGATGTCTATACGAAAAGATGCAATTGAGCAATTCAATCTGACCCTAATGCTCCTGAATGAGAGTCTAGGGATTTGTCTAAGATAATCACCTGTCTCACAAGGTAGATTACCGGGATCATTCTTAAAAGAAATACTTTATGTCCATATACTATAGGCGGGAAACTCAGGTATACACGGTATATTAGAATCCAATTTACGACACAACAAAGGGGTAAGAAAGGTGTAAAGGATTCCCAGGAGAATCATTACGAAGTGAGCTCCTTTGTCTTTTTAAGACTATGTACTGTACTATATACGGACAGACTCGGGTGGTGTTTTTTATTCAATACAGATATATAGTAGTCTATGAACTATGAGGCCATCAGCCAAAGCCCTGGTTTGAGGTGAGTTTGAAGAGGCAAAATTATTTCGGAAGGATCTTTAGAGAGAATATACATCGCTATAATAAATTACAAACAAAATGGTGTGTATAATAGGCTATTAACTATGGCTACTTCGATGTACCTACCATACAGTTAGGTTCCTGAGGTAGGTAGGTAGGTATAATAAATACCCATCAGCCTTGGGTGACAAATCAGGACTCGGTCACATGCTTGTACTCCGACTGCAAGAAAGTGAGATTTGACCTTGTTTTATTTGATGTCGACTTGTTGACAATTGTTATGTGTTTCCCCCACATCAGATGTTATATGCCGGCCATCCATGAGTGGCTTTATTTCTTCTTTACTGGTTGAACCTATTGTTCGGCAAGCCCGTCGCCTCTCGCATCAGACTGCCTCTTCATCTGCCCCAGAGAACTACGAGCATGAACACACACAACAAATCTCTTTTTTGTCAAATAATCATGACAGTGAAGACGTTGCTGCTATGCCCAGCAATGGATATTTTGGGCTAGGCCAGGCTAGCGGGTACGCGAACCCGGCAAACGAGTCTCCCATCTCACCCAATCTACGACCATTCGAGCTGGCCAACCAGGTTCAAGAGACCCAACGAGACCAGGAAAACGAGGACGCATTACTGTCGGGACAATTCAGAAATGAGCATAGGTGTGATGATAATATTTCAGAAAACCCGGCCGAGAATTCAGTGACCTCTGTCAGGGATATGGATTCTAGGTCTGGACATCCAACAGAAATATCTACAGCTGCACATGATACCTCCACCGTCCTGAGAGTACGGGATTCTTTAGTTGCTTTAGAAACCACATTCGAGATGGAAGAAATTGCAGCGCGATCGGCGCTCCCTGAAGATGATGGAATGGGTGTCCTACGAAGACGAATCCATGCAATCAGAGATCTTGATATTGGCAGCACTGAGAAAGCGCGCATGATTCACAATCTCATGACTGAAAAATACAACGCCTCTCGGATAGACCTTGCTAGCCACCCGCATCCAATCGAATCATCACCAGGCAAACTCCGAATCTCTGACCATTCAAAGCTTGAAACGACCCATGGGAACCAATCTCGTTTTGATGAATTCTCCGTAACTCCAGAATCGAACATTAACCAGAGCAATCCGTACAATCTTACCAGGGAAGACCTGGAGCCAACCTTTTCGCCAAAGGTTGAGCAAGACCTTTGTGTGGGCGACGGAGACGATATGGAGACCGAGGAATTCGAGGAAGTCTGTTTAGGCTGCGAACATTACAAGAGAAACGTAAAACTTCAGTGCTATGCATGCAAGAAATGGTACACCTGTCGGTTTTGTCATGATCAAGTCGAGGATCATCATTTAAATCGTCGAATGACTGAGAATATGTTATGCATGCTGTGTGGATGTGCTCAACCAGCTTCGCAGTGGTGCAAGGAATGCGGCGAACAGACTGCTCAGTACTATTGCAATGTCTGCAAACTTTGGGATAATGATAGCAAAAAGAACATATATCATTGCAGCGACTGTGGCATTTGCCGTATAGGACAGGGTTTGGGCAAGGACTTTTTTCACTGCAGGGTAACTACCACTAATCACTGACTATTTACTGGTACTAAGTCAAGACTAGACGTGCAGTGTTTGCTTGCCTATCTCTATCGAAAATACCCACCGCTGTATTGAGCGTTCCACTCAATGTGATTGTCCAATTTGCGGAGATTATATGTTCACATCTCCCGAAACTGTGGTCGTGATGCGGTGTGGGCATAGCATTCACCACAAATGCCTTTCGGAGTATTCTAAAAGTTCATATCGATGCCCAATATGTACCAAGACGATCACCAACATGGAATCTACGTTTCGAAACCTGGACCGGGCCATCGATAATCAGCCCATGCCAGGTGAATTTAAAGATACCAAGGCTTTGATTTGTTGTAATGATTGCGGTGCAAAATCAGTTGTGCGATATCATTGGTTGGGCCTAAGATGCGACTTGTGAGCTGCTCATGGTACTAAGACCGAGCTAGGCTGACAAAATCCAGGTGTGAATCATACAACACGGCCCAAATTCGGCTTTTGCATGGTGAAGTGCTAGATCCTTTGGAACAAGTTGATGTTACCAGGCCCATCCCGGCTCCTCGGCCGAGGTCATCATCTTATGGTGTGGATGAAGGAGCCTCGTCACCGACGCTGGAACGCTTGCAAATCAACTCAATGCCAGGGACAAGTTCTTATTCTCGACTAGGCACTCCTTTATCTGCGGACCGAAATGGGCAATTCGCTTCTTACAGTCTCACGCGGGATCGGGCCGTATCTCCAGTGATCAGCAATTATTTTGGCTTGCCCCCGGATCGTGAATCTGAGAAATCGAAATCATCTTCTCTTTTCGGGGACCGTTTACGGAGAAGTAGCGAAAGTGACAGGAGCGGTGAACTCCATTTTTGGGGTGCCAAACTTAAGTATCAATACGGTTTTCTTGGCGAGGAGACAGAGTCAGTTGACGGGACGTCAGAAACGGGTAGTGAAGAGAGCTACGGTGATGAAAGCTACCTAGAGGAGGAAGAGACTGACGATGATTACACTGATGACGACTCCGATTCCGATAGCATTGATATCTTTGGACATCAATGAGAGAAAGCATCTACTACTCCTTAAAGCTGAATTTCAAAATCCCTGTTACGGCTTTTGGATGTAGTGAGTGGCGTATTCTTTGTCATGAATTTTAGCCGGAACATGGAATATTTTGGTTTTATCATCTCCATCATACAACCATGATTTGGGGGACGCATGTGGCAATCCTTGTGGAACAGTCCCTACTTGAGCTCTCGAGTGTTTGGCACAAGTATACTGTGGAGAGCCAAAGGAAACCATAATGGAGCAAGAGTCCCTCCGAGGTCTAACAGCATTCAACTCGGCCCTTGGTATAATATTTACCGCAACTGACGACAGGTATGACACATATGCAATGACCGAATGGCAACTGGTCGACGAAAACACCTTTATGAGACATTCTTCCATGGTCTCAAAAGCCATATGCAAGGCTAAGGATTGGAACACTTAAACATGTTTTTAGGCAGCGCAAACGGCCTACAGAGAGTATCTGGGGACAATAATGCGCTTTGCATATCTAAGGAAATCCGGCCGGAGATTGTGGTTACATGACATTGATGTGTCTTTTTTTTCAATAGGAGCAGGGGTGAGCTATAAGTTATTCTGTTCCTTTGGAAGTGAATCAATCATAGATTATGGGAGGGTAGTGCACCTAACTAGCTAGGTAGGTAGTTGGTAGCATAGATTGGTAGGGCAAGACTATTAGTCTTACCTAAGCGGATTCCGAATCCGGCGGGTCGATTCCATCATCGACGCAAGAAATGCAACTTGCTGATTCTTCATCCCTACCAAATCATTCATACTTCCTTGCGATTCTTACATTTTTGCCACCTTGAAGCAGTTTTCAATCTTACCTCACTGCTCATTGTCTTGCTCACGGACATGTCTTAATAATCCTAAGTTGCGATCTCCTACCATTCCCTCGTAATCCTACGTACTATTCATCTACCCCACTTCTCAAAGGGTTGGGAAGATTCTCTGTCCAAGAGGAAGCACATTCTTTTCAACCTCTGCGATTCAACATCAGTTTTATCCTCCTCGGAATACTCCTTCCTTAATATATGGAACAGTTCCCCTGTCCCGCCGCAAATCATGACTCGTCGTAATTCTGATATCGAGATCCAGCTTCCTGATGTTGGCCCATCTGATTCGCCTGATTCCCGGGTTGATTTCGACATGGAGATGCTGTCAGACAGCACGCCGACACACCCGTCGCTAAGCCTTCCGCCCCATATTGCGGCTCGTTTTTATCGGAAAACAAGCGTGGTGAGGCGTTCCTCACTGGCAGCATCCCGGCGAAGCTCAATATCGTCCCTTCGTTCAAGCGCCTCGTCTCAGAGTTCATCCACAACAGATAATATTTCCCAACAGCTTCGACGCGCTTCTATCCTGGAAAGTCGCAGAGCGAGACTAGCGGACCGTGCATCGCATGCGGAGAAAGTGAGATTGCGTGCTACCATTAGTAAAGCAGCTACCAGGAAACTGGAGAGGGAGGAGAGAGCGTTGGCTGCTCAGCAGGCTCGTGAGCGCCTGTTAGCTGAGATCACTGCTAAGTGTGAAGAAGAGGTCAGACGAGCAAAGAAAAAGGCCGAAGACAACAGAGAAAAGAAGGCAGCTGAACACGCCCAATTGCGATTGGGAATTGCGGAGAAGTTTGCAGAGGTCGAGAAGAGAAGGGTACTCTATCGACAAAGCAGCCGCCGTCGCCGCACCAGCAGTTTGCCGACCGCCGAAGAAAAGAAGATGGTTAAGACAGCCACCCATTCTCTCACACAAGATGCAGCGGCGAGGAAAATCCAGCGCGTGTGGAGGACTTACTGTGCCAAATTGGTCATGCAGCGGTTTCGATCATTGAATATTTCTGTTGACCGTGTTCAGTCCATGGATTTTGAAGCCATTGGAACCTTGCTCTCGAAGGAGAATGTATTGAACACGACCGCCGAAGTCCTTAGACTTTGTGGGCTACAAGATCTGGGAGGCGGGACGATGGGAGAAAGGGGTGCAGTGCGCACATTTCTCAGCAGCTACCTTATAGTAACGCATCCTGTTGAAGTTCTAAGTAGCAATGGAGAACAAGAACAGGATCTAATTGCCAAAGCGCGAGACCTGCTCACATCCTTCGAACAGGTGGCGGCTCTGCTCTCATCTGGTTGTTGCTCGCCGGCGGTGATCTCCACAGATCTTCAAACATTGTCTGAGGCGTACCAAGTCTTTTTTTCTGCATTCCATGCGTGGAAAACCCATGACTCAAGCGTTTTAATTGAAACCATGCTTGCTCAATTTATTGAGCTGGAGTTAATTTGGCAAACGGTCAAAGATGACCGGGCGGGTGGCGTGGCGGATGATTATAGAGAAGGCATTAGGCAAAATCAGATCTTACTCCTGGCACGATTAAAACGCCTCGCTGGTTCTGAAAGGGCAATGCAAATCGTGCGAGATGCCTTGAAAAAGGTCAAGAGGACGAAAAAACCTACTGCCCCAAAGCAAGCTATTCCCCGGTCTGCCGAAGTTGCGTCGTCATCGACTGAAGCTTTTACTGAGAGTGTGACTTCTCCTATCAGTGAGTCGTTCAACAATGTTGAAAATACGACCCTTCAGGGGCTAGATAAACAGTGGGCCTCCCCTCATGAGAGATTCGCCAAGATCCTCACTGCACTCCCTGAGAACCGCGCCTTGGTGCATGAACTTCTCATAGACAAAGAATTCAAGATTGACGAGGCGCAGTACACAGAACCACGCAGGCAAGTCATGAAACATATGTGCGACATGATGAGGAGGGATGCGGACGCAGGACTGGGGACAAATTGGACCATCGCTATGGCCACCGTGATTCAGGAGCGACTACTTCGTTTACTTCGGCCGGGGAATTCGCTTCATGTTTTAATCAGTGAGACCCTCGATCCAAAAATGGTGGAAAACCAATGCAAGGCTGGCACCTTCTCCTACGTTAGTTTCTTTGAATTCATGAGCACCATTCTATTGAAGCTCTGTGCTCCATACCGGGACTCCGAAGTCAAGGCATTCTCCGAAAATACATCAGAAGACCCAATCAATCGTCTTGCGAGGCTGATGGGGATTATTGATTTGTTATGTCTCGACCACACGAATTTCATGATCCAAGTTGCAGCCCCGCAGCTCATTCAGGAAGCTCCAGGGTACGAGCAGCGAACGTTTTGGAGGGCTGTCCAGGACGGATCAGTTAGCACGAGGAAAATACAGCGGTTTTGGCGAACGAATCGGAATATTATTGCGAAAGAGATGAAGAAGCGCGATCCAGAAAATGTCAACGGTGAACCTCGACCCCAAGCCATGAAAGTCTACGCTCAGGGGCTCGTTGATTTGGTCCTGAGTAATGCGTCTGTGTCAGAAGACCTGATTCCTGAAACTCTTGAACTTGACCGCCAGCGACTGGATGGCGTCCATGCCAAAGCCTTCAAGATCGTGGCGACTGCCTCCATTTTGCTAACAGCGAAGAATTTACTCAAGCGTGATGTCCGATCACAGTGGAAGGCCGAAGCAGATCGGATTTTATCCTTGGATTTTACAAGCATTAGTCCAGATCGAATTCAGTCGATCCTGAAGTCGACACACCCTATGCCATCCACCGCCAGCACCCAACTTGCATCAACAATCAAAAGGGTCCTTCCACCAGTCGCTACAGCGTGCTCTTTGGTTGCGCCCTTTGGTGTGGCGCAGACCATGGTTGAGGTATGTAGCGACATATGCTCAGAAGATAAACCATTAAATCCGGGGCCCGTAGGCGGCCCCAATATAGGCGGGTCTGGTGCGACCAGCTTTGGAGACCCTGTGGCGCGACTTATACTTTCTCGCCTGCGCACGCATGTTCTCACCCGACTTAACGCCTCGAGCGCCAATGAGAGAGTACGAGCCACTGCAAATGCAAGTCAAAGTCTGGCAGGCGCAGGAATGCCTGAATTCGTTGGTGAGGTTGGCGAGTTGGTTGAAGAATTAGAGAAAGTCCGAGAAGTGGACTGGGTTTGTCATGGTGCTTTCTATGAACACCTGTTGGAGGACGAATTTTCTACCCCCGGGCAAGGATAAATATGTCATTTGAGTCCTTTTTTGGTTTCGCATCGTCATGGTTAGTTTCTCTTGGGTTTATTATGATAATGGGATGGGATCGGATGGAATCTAAGCTATGAGACAGTAATTTTGGCTATGTTTTAATAATAATATATATATACACATGTTTACTTATATATTTATATTTGCATATGATTAATTTTTTGCAGCAAAGTTGGGATCCGATGTCATAAGAATAACTCGCTAAATAGATATATGCTGGCTATATATTATCAATCATGTTATCTTAACCCCCACCTACTCAATCTCCTCAACCTTATCAGGAGCCTTTTGAGGCTAACGAACAACGTCATTTATCCTTATTCGAAATGGCAGTGAAGACTGCTCAACTCTTTTTTCTATCAGATCTAACCCCTCCTTCTCTAGAACGGACGTGGCTCACCGCACCGCATCCAACACTTCCAATTGTTGCAACATGTAGCTCGGACAAAACTGTTCGCGTCTACTCTTTGACCAACTTCAAGCTCCTATCCACCATCTCTGGGGGCCATAAACGCAGCGTGAGGACATGTGCCTGGAAACCACACATACAGGGCGAGAGCGTTCTGGCTACGGGCAGTTTCGACGCCACGGTGGGCATCTGGCGACGGTGGGACAGTTACGGACAGGAGGAAGGTGGAATGGGAGATTTGGCTATTGGCTCAGATAATGGAGACACCCTTCAGAACGAGCCCAACAACGACGAGGAAGAGGAGGAATGGCGGTTTGCAGTGCTACTTGATGGACACGATAGTGAAGTTAAATCGGTATCATGGTCACCCTCGGGAATGTTACTAGCAACGTGTTCGCGGGATAAGTCAATTTGGATCTGGGAGGACTTGGACGATGGAGATAACAATTTCGAAACCGTGGCTGTCATGCAGGAGCACAGTGCCGACGTGAAATGTGTCTCCTGGCATCCGGTCGAAGAATGTTTAGCGAGTGCCAGTTATGACGATACAATACGTCTGTGGAGGGAGGATGTTGATGATTGGGGTCAAGTAGCATGCCTCAAGGGGCATGAGGGTACTGTCTGGTTCCTCGACTGGGAAGGTGTCGACAATATCCCCCGCATACCTGCTGGCGGAGACGAGTCGTCGTTCACAACTCAATGGAAACGGCAACGCGCTCTCTCCGGTCCACGCCTCATTTCGTGCTCTGATGACAGAACAGTGCGCGTCTGGAGGCGTCAACCAATGGAGCCGAAACCAGAGTCAGGCGATACGACTATGCCCAGTATCATTCGCCCAACGGGGACAGAAGAAAAATGGGAGGAGGAATCTGTCCTCCCAAAGGCGCACGACCTGTCCATCTACGCGGTTGCGTGGAGCAAAAGAACAGGTCTCATCGCGACTGTTGGTGCTGATGGTCGGATCGCTATCTTCGAAGAACAGTTTGCGCCGACATATTCTACTCCCGATGAATCAAATACCAACAACACACTACGAACTGAATACATCAATGTCGTGACTATGGAAGGAGCGCACGGCATATATGAGATCAACCACGTTCAATGGGCGAAGCGCGCAGATCGTGGTCGAGAAGAGGGCAAGGAGGAAGAAGTTCTGGTCACGACGGCCGATGACGGAAGCATCAAAGTTTGGACAATTGCATGGTGAAAAAAATGATATTTGTCTATCTATCGATCTGTCGGGGACTTTGATCATGTACATAAGCGTGAGACTTATCATTTCTTCTATCTTGGCACGAATTTTATGCTAGAATATAGAATGATAGAACCTACCTAGGTAGTCTAGGCAACTATTGATACCTGTCAATAAATGAAGTCGCGAAGGATATGCATGCTTTTAGTGCGGTACTACAGCACAATTTCAATTATAGTGGCCGGACATTGGCATATTTTGATATAGTATGAAACGGTCATTATATGCATGCCATATATACTCAACTTTAAACGGGATGCACACCGTTGGTATATAAACGAAGGTGAGGAGACAGACTACATCGAAAATGGGCTCGTAAACACTCCTCCTAACTGGAATTCCTGTTTTTCTCTCTAGGAGCACCTTTTGTTCCTGATGAAACCTGTCGGTGCTGCGAGCTGGCTTCATCCTCGCTGTCTTCCCCCACCGCGTAGTGTTCGTGTTCCATGCCTGGAGAGTGCAGTTGGTCCAATTCGGCTTCGTCGAAGTCGCCAGCTTCAATATCGCCATCTCCCGCGCGTTTGTTGTGGAAGCGGTCCAATGCAGAGCGGTTCGCCATGCCGCTTTGGTAAACCCCTTGGTAGCCCCATTGACGCCGTCGGCTGCGCCAGATAAAGAACCCCCAGACGGACACACCAATGATGACGATAACAAGCACAGCCTGACCAGACTTGGCATATGCCTTCCATTCCGTTTGTTTCATTTTTGCCTTTTCTTGTTGTTCGGCAGCGGTGCTGTTTGGATGCCCCCCGACAGATGTTTGAGGTAATTTCTCGCCATCGATGCGTGAATCGGCAGGGCTTCCACCAATGCTTGCAATATCGACTTTAATGAATCGGTCAAGCATATCCCTGCTCTGGCGCGGGAGATCGTAAGGCACCATATGGCTAGCATTGTAAAAGAGAACATAGGTCAAATTCCTCGCGTATTGATAGATACCCGCCGGCTCGTCTTCGAAGGTCCAGTCGTGGCGAGGAGCCCAAACGCCCGGGGAGATCTCAAAGCCAGTCCCACCGCTCCATTTCATATTGTGAATCAATTGCTCTGTCCCTATATGGTTGCATATGATATCTTTATCCCCGCTGAATAAAAGGATGGGAAGCCCCGACTCGAGCAATTCTGGCAGCAATTGAACTGCTGGCACCGAATTCGATGCTCTGAAAGTGCTACTCACAGCCCCCGAGCACTCCTCCCAGCCAGACTTTTTGTCTGGATTTATATTCAAAGCCTCGGTGACATCTGAGCGCCGTAAGTATGGTTTGACGTCCGTCAAGTCCGACGGCCAGTTCATCCCACAGGATGGATACACATCACGGAGGCGGTAGTCGTACATATTGTAACACTTGCCATCTGAATCCACAGTGCCTTTCAAGATGTCCTGCAATACGGCTTCACATTGGTCAATTTCAAGTAGGCCTTTTGCACCAGCGGCCTCTATCTTCGAAAGACAAACAGATTGTGCCGCATCGAGTTTTTTCGCTAATCTGCTGCCTTCCTTCACCAAGCCCTCGTCGTATGCATAAGTCAAATAAGCAGGATACTGTTCGGCCGGAGATATCCAACCATTGCCAATGAGAAGGCCGCGGAGATTCCATTTTGTTTTATCGCTACCAGCGACGCTCTTATTTCGTTTCTGGATAGCCTTGGCAATATAAGGGATATGCTGACCGGCATACGACTCGCCGGAAAGGTAAATCTAGGGGTATTGTAAGACGCGGGCTTTTCCATGGAGCTGTAAAGGGAGAGATAAAAAACGTACGTCATCTTTTTCATACTCCGGAAATATTTCAAACCAGTTCTCGAGGAACGTGACAAACTGAGAGGCCATCTCATCCAGCTCATGGAGATAACTATCGGTATTGACATAGCTGAAGCCGGTCCCTACCGGCTGGTCAACGAAAAGCAGGTTTGCGAATTCATCCCACGAGCCATCATTGTACTCCAGCTTGTGATCATTCTTCAACCTGTATGGACCGACCTCCATCAAGGCGCCATCCATGGAGCTACATCCCGGACCACCATTCAACCAAATAACTGTTCGCTGACGATTGGCGATGTGGCGATTCTGGAAATGCCAGAAGAACAGATTGCCATTGTTCTGCTCGTCCACTTCGATATGTCTACATGGAGTGTCGTATTAGTATGTTGTGGGTATCTAAAGCACTGTCAAGATTCAGCAACAGCGAACTCACCCAGCATGCATCTTCAAGAGGGGCCCGTCGGGAGCACCGGGCAATGAGCGAACATAATAGTCAGCGGCGGATTTGGCCACAACCAAATTCGAGGTGGAAAGAAAGAATAGTAGCGATAGAGCCCATGACGACACGGCGAAGGCGGCACTCTTTGTACTATATGAGCTTCCCCATGGTGATCTGAGAAACATCTTTTGAGGAATTGTTGCGAGAAGACAAGAAGAAGAAAAAGAATAAGAAGAATAAGAATAAGAGGTCGGGTTAAATGGTCCCAGGAGGACTCGGAAGTGCCGGTCCACGAATCATGGAAATGGGGTTCGGGATTGGTCCGGAGGGGACGGGAGAAAAAAAGGTAGAAACAGTCGATGAGGAATAGAAGATAAGGAATCGCTATGTAGGTAGATTGGGGAAATAAGGAGGAGAAGAAGAAGAAGAACAGAAAGAAATACGAATGGAAGGAAGTGGAAAGTTGGTCAGATCTCAAAGAAGGTTGAATAGGTAGTCACGGGATTCCCAGATTTGGCATTCTATAAGGAAATCCAATTCTTCTCCATGTATTGAAGTTGACATTCTACTTACAACGAACGCTAGGGAGATTACCCAGCGAAGTATCGTATTGTACATACTGTCAAAGCCCCTTGTCCTTCTAAAATAAATCGTCCACTCCTTTATCCGCATCCTTCTTGATAAGGTCCACCATTCCCTATTAGGCATTAGTCTACTAATCATTCTGCTATGTATCTACTACAATATGTAGCAGCGCTAATGTATATATATCTGCAGTTTCGGCTGAACTCAACTTACTGCTGGCATTTTTGGTTGGCCATCATCCCCCTTCACATAACGGAACGGCATTTCTGTCCGTTCATGTTTATTGATCAGAATTTCCGGGTAATCAATATAATCGATTTGTTCCAGAGGAACTATCGACCATTTTAGTTTCAAACATCAAACCAAACGGGTGTATGGGATGTGAGATCACCTTTTTCTTGCACCACCATCCGGGTTACTCTGACAGCAGTGTCGGTAGTCATCTGTTTGGGCCCTAGCCGACGGCCAACATAACCTTTCTTTCTCAATTCAGAGGTACGATCTTATCAAGATCACCATCAGTGAAAAGAAAAGGAAATATTTCCAAAATGGAACTTACCTCGTGGAGGATCATCACCTAGAATAAGAAATGATTTCCCTACGAGTCAGCCTGTTTGAGCACCTAAAGGAAAGAAGATATGTGAAAAGAAAAAATATTCGCACCAAGGATTCCTCCAAATAAGAAAACCTTGAATTGGTCACCATCTGCAGGACTCAACTCGACTTGCGCCGCGGGATCGAGCAGGCAGACTTGGGATTTTCGATCTGCAAAGATCTCTTCGACACTTCGACGTTCCACTTCAAGGCCCTGTGTGGCAGCCAAGTCTTTGGGCATCTGTAGTGAATGTGGAACTGAACTAAGGAGGAATCTTGCTCCTGTAGCGTGTGATTCACGAGCAATACACCCATATTCTAAGGACGACCAGGGGCCCAATTCAGGATCTAAATGTTCAACCACATAAGTAATTGGTTGTGAATTTGTTTCACTCATGATGGATGAAGGAATAAATATATCTTGGAATGTGGAAGAAGTAGAGAATGATAATGGGAGAAAAATGTATAGGTAGATTAGGTGATATAATATACTGTGCAGTACATAGACAATATTCAAATCAAAGACTTATAAGTAATTAATTAATTAATTGAGAGAAAAATACCATCCTCATAAGATGATCAATGAATCTTGCCCTTTCTATTCCATTAACTCACTACTTATTCTAACTATTTTAATGCATTCATTAATTCATTAATTAATCTTCCAGATATTGTTCACGGTGACTGGTGACTAAGCTACCTTAACTTAGTTATCCCACCCCCCCCACCTCTCTCTTACTCAACATTCTCCCTTCCTCTTTGATATTCAACCCCTCCATTTCCCCCGAAATCATATGCCAAAATGAACCCTCATCAGCAGAATAAGGTCGATGTCAGCGTGAGTATTTCAATGACCTGCATTTATATGGAACCCGGATACTGATGCCATGTAGTCATTGACTCCGGAGGAGCAACGCCTGTTGCGTCTGTATGGCAAAATGCCTACGAAGAAGGACCTCCTTCAGAACAAATTGAGGGTAAGCAGATTTACAGATAGAGAGATATTCTTACCGGCCTCTCTAACTGCCTTTCACCACAATCTAGGAACGCAAGTACTTCGATTCAGGCGACTATGCTCTCAGCAAAGCCGGCAAAGCCTCAGATGTTGGTGTCACCAATATTGGCTCTCGTCATCCTGTTCCCGAGAACATCCCTCACTTGACTGCAACCTCTCCCGGTGCTAATAATCCAGCCGCAGCCGGCAATGGAGGTAGCGTTGGCAGTCAAGGACAACAGATGCCGGGCAGTTTTAGTAGCCATCCGGGCTCCGTCGGATTCCAGAGTCGAAGTCCCGCCAAGGAAGGCAGTTTCCTGCAGCAGGGTACCAGTGCAGATGAGACGGAGGCAACCACTGAGGCAACCTCTGCCAAGGAAAGTGACAAGGAGAAGGAATCCAAAGAGCTCAGCGTGAGCCCGCCACCTGCTCGCGAAGGTGTTCCTATTCGCCGATAGTTATCAACTGTGCTTGGACACTCATTTCGACCAATATGTGATTTCCCTCGACCTTCCGTGGTCTGTAATATCATCTGAGCCTGGTGCTATCGAATCTTCCTTTCGGATTTCATGCTTCACGATTCCGAGAACTATCCCGCTGTCTGTCCCTCCGGTTTAGGGTCCTATCTATTTGCGAGAACGTTATTGACAATGTGTACTGCAGAGCAGATCCGGGTCAAATTAAAGAGCAAAAAGCAGATAGGAAGCGAAGGACCGGTTTTCCATCCTGCTGCAGACACACTTTGAGTGAATTTCTATGCTCCGACAAGATTCACTCGCCCTTCTGATGGAGATGAATGCAACCTACTTAACAACTGCCAATATTAGCGGGTTGATTCCCAAGCTGGCTACCGGCATTGCTCCTGAATCTAAGCCTGAAATCCAGAAATAATATCTTCAGTTTTGTGTTCTTGTTCATATCCAGTTCATATATTGGTCATCCTGTCTTTTCTCCTGGCCCTGTGGGCTTCTTTTTTATTTCCTTCTCACGCGCCATGTTTGTCGCTTTCCAATCATGGCTCTTTCAATTCGTTTCTTTTTGTCATACTACCATCCTTTCACGTGTGATGACTGCCGAATCCCAATATGCCACTGCTTCCGCTCAGTCAGCTCATATTCATACCATCTTATCAAATTCCATGCTGTTGATGCAAATAAATGTTTACGTATCTAAAACATATTAGGGATACCATACTATTCTCATCTGTACTTTATGTCGTAAGGAAATGCGGGGTTACTGCAGGTCAATTCGGTGCAAGCTAGGGGACATGGTTCTATCGCCCAGTAGATATTAAATATTTTACCAATGTATGCTCATCGAAGTTGGGATTGTCTAGTATCATAAAACACTGATTGAGAGCAAAATCGAGAAGTGACCTCCGTCAATTGTCTCCTGAAAGTTCAAGTACAGGGAACAGAATAGCACCCAGGCTCCGCTGTGCAAACTTCTATAGACGAGTAGATGCACTTAAGGGGCGGATGCAGAAATGTCTGGGAGTGTCGTGACATAGCCGACAGTTCGGTCTCAAAGGTGTGAGGTAAGTTGCAGAAAATGGTCCACCGATGGGCTGTAGTTGCACAGGCTATCAGAACAAGTTCGAAAAGAGAAAAGCGAAATGATCCCCAGTTTCGCGAAGAGCCCATAATGCATGCAACGTGAACAGAAAGGGTTTCTGTATAGCAGATGTGCTTGCACAACCCAGTATATAATAGACGGAGTGGATGGGCGTGGGGTCTGGATGTGCTGTTATCTTCGGCCTGGTGTCGAGAAGAAACCTTTTGCAGTAATGCCGGAACTCAAAGCCGACATAGTTGATTTGGCTTTGTGCTGTTCTGAATACGCACGTTTTCTTCTTTCGCCAATATTCGGGATGGCAAAGCACCAACGGCATGTATTGTAGAAGCACCCGCCCCATAACAATCATGAGACATGAATATAAATTAGGCCCAGGTCTCCAGGAGAATGTAACTTGCAGGATGCTGCCCTTGTATTCGACTGTGCTCACAGGAAGCTGCAAGCCCTGGTTTCGTTTGAGTGCAGGGGAACGAATCAGAATGTGTGTTCAATTTCAGTCGGTTTTCCAATGGCCCGCCAACCCCGAATCAAGATCATCGGTTTCGCCGAGGTATAGCTCCACGGCATACAGGCCCAACGTGCAAGCAAGATTGATCCACCTCCACAAGTTCCCGCCGCCGCCACCTTGACTACTCCACCATTCACCACTGCCACCCATTGCCTCAGACGTTGAGGCAAAGTGTTGCATTAATAGACTAGTGTAAACCGCAATGAGGATCGACGGAGCAAAATAACTCAGGAAGCCCAGAAGTTGGCCAGCTGCGTCATCATCGTCTAATGAAGCCTCTTGAGACAAGGCACGAGCTCCCGATTCGCGAACAGCGGGAATGATCCGTGTGGAAGCGTATAAAACAAAAAGACGATACGCAAACGAGATGAGGACAGACGGGGTCACAGCACCGAAAACAGCAGTAATCACATTAAATGCCGCGTGAATAATTGACGGCAAAAGAGATAACGCATGCATTAGCGTTGTGTAGGATGCCATTAAGATCGGTGGGAGTGGCGGAAAGTCTCCTGACTGTGATGGAGAAGGAATTTGCTCCACAGGATGCGATGGGCGATAGTCAGTAAAGATTTGATAGATGCATAGAACGACATAGGCGAACAGAAGCGAGCTTTCCACTGGGTTTCCGCGACCACTTCCAATCCCCCAGGCACATAATATCACAGCACAGGTAATGGACACGCCAATCAAGGCGGCGTCAACATTAGAGATTTCGGGAAACCGGAGGACGCGCCAGAGGAAGTATACTGAGCTGGATATGATCGAAGCGGACAGGACTAAGAGACCAATCTAGAACACAATTAGCTACTAATTCACGGCACCTCTTCATATCTGCATACCATCCAGCTGTCACTTCGACCACCCCTATTGACAAGCCATCGAGTTATTTGCCCAGCAGCCTGTATGACCAACAAGCTACAGAAACCTTCCACTAGTTGAAAGACCGGTATTGACCATCTCAATAACTTATCCCAATTGCCAATTGTCACCGCCTCAACAAATCCAGATGGCCCAAGCAACCACTCATGGATCGATGGTTCTTGTGCTCTCTTTCCACTGAAAGTCCGCTCTACCCATCCGCTGGCGGTACCTGTGGTGCTATCCGAGTCAATAGAAAAGCGATTAAGAGACCAGATAAGAAGTACAGGGATTATAAGCCACTGCGTAGAGCGGATGAGAATAATCAAGGATGAGCGGAGCCATGACCGATCCGGAGTTGTGACCTTCAAGAGGGAGAAGAGAAAATAGAACGTCGCGAGAGAGAGTGAGAAGGCCAAACCGCACGTCTTCCCTCCCACGTCGAATGCTAGTGGGATGGACAATACTGTGACGGTGAGAAAGATGGCCGATGAAAGTATTCGGAATAGCCACATTTGATCGAATGAATTTTGGAATGAGGTAGAAAGGAGCTTATGCCGGAGGACGACCACAACTTAGCAATGACAGCAGGAGCAGTCCTGACGAGTCTTCAAAAATCGAAGACCTAGTATTACAAGAATAGTTATGTCATCTAAAAAGAATCTATGAAGCCGAGGGGACAACCTGAACACTTGCAATGTGGTTAGTTAGCACTTTGCCCCAAGGTTCCTCCAGATAGGTGATCGATAAAAAAAAGGAACTCCCTTACAGGGAGGGAAAGAAAAGGTGGCTTGCACAGGACAACTGGCAGGGTTCTGAGGTGCAGGAAAACCATGCAGAGGCAGGTAGGGGGGAAGAAAGAAGACGAGTTTACCGAATACTGGTAGACAGACGGAGATAATAGGGAATGCAGCGACAGAGTAGAAAATTCATAGCAAAGAAGATTTGTAGCCTTACAGGGGATGTTTTTTCCATACAGATTAAATACCATTCACACGATATTGGTGTAATGTAATGTAAGAAGTAATATATACGCTATTCCTACCTGGGCCTAGTTCGGCGCATCAGGTGATCCACTTCGCGTCCTTTGAACGGAAACCGCTTAAGGTAATCCAAATGATTCTAAGCCCAGAGTCAGTCAGTCAATCAACTAACTGCAGTCCTGTATGCGCCAGAAGATGTCCGTTTATCATCTAACATGGCCATTGACTGACTGGAACATTTAGGCCATTGGACGGCGCTTGGTGAGGATCTTATGCCGTGCCCATTCATCTCAGACACGAAGATCACTCTATCATCTGGAATTATATCATATCAGATGTCAAAACAATAGTCATGGCATGTTGAGACTACATGCCAGACAACGGAATACTATTGGATCCGCGGCATGCATTTGAAAAACTTTCTATGCCGGCGAAACCCCGGTTGTACAATTCAGTGGCCACGGATATTCAGAGAGCTGATGTCCTCGATGCTGCCGCTTCCGTCTCCAGATGTCTGTGGAACTTTGGTTTCTGGACGAATATCCAAAGAGTCTTCACGCTCTCCTAATGCGCGTTGAATGAGCTTGGTTTTTGTGGTGGCACCTTTCAGTCGCTCATCAACATCAGTGACTGCTTCTTCCGTATTTTTCATGACCAAGGACGCAGGATCTACCAGTTCGAGAAGGATGTCGATGTTCTTAGTCAGTCTCGAACTAGACGGAAAGTCCAACATTTCTTTGCAGGCAATGGGTTCCAAAGTGACCTCATTTTCCAAGTTTAGATATTTGGAGGCATTGGAGGAATGTAAGCTTGCTAGTCTCTGGGTCCAGACTAGGGCCTTGCCATACAATCGTCCCATTTCGACAAATTTTTCAAAGCCCTTCTCGACAGCAAAGACAGTTCCTTCGGTGTAGCCAGCATGAGCACCATCCAAGATACCTAAATCGTAACCTTCTTTGTAGAAGTCCTCCTCGAGATCGAGTAGACTATCCAGCAAATTTGACTCCATTTGGTGATTAGTGAGAGGAGACAGCGACGAATGAACGGAGTCGGAATGGAAACTAGGCTGACCTGGAGTGAACAAAGGGAAAAAGCAATCTAGTGGTTGACAAGAGGAAATGGAGGGAGAAATTCCCGTACTTTTTTTTTTTGATGAATCATCCACCCGTAGAAAAATCACCTTTACCCCTCCATCTTTCCCCCTCCTCTCTTCTTTCAAGTCTTCAAAATGGCTTCGGATACCAAGATTTTACCCCAAAAGGGTGAAAGAAATATTCTCGTCACTAGTGCCTTGCCATATGTTAACAATGTGCCTCACTTAGGTAACATTGTCGGCTCGGTCCTCAGCGCGGATGTTTTCGCGAGGTGTGTTCCCTTCCTTAACTCTTCCCGCTTTTTGGACGCTAACATGACTTTCTTACTTCTAGGTACCATAAGGCTTGTGGGCGCAAGACCCTTTATATCTGTGGCACTGATGAATATGGCACTGCCACAGAGACCAAGGCGTTAGAGGAGAAAATGAGTCCCGCAGAGCTCTGTGCCAAATACAACAAGATCCATAAGGAAGTCTATGACTGGTTTGAGGTTGAATTTGACCACTTCGGACGAACTCCTACAGATAAGCATACCGAAATTTCGCAGGCTATCTTCACCAGGCTTCATGAGAATGGGTATCTCGCTGAGAAGACGGCAGAACAACCGTTTTGTGAACAGCATGGTTCATTCCTGGCTGATCGTTATGTGGAGGGACAATGTCCACGATGCAACTACGACGATGCTCGGGGAGACCAGTGCGATAAATGTGGTCATCTCCTTGACCCCTTTGACCTTATCAACCCTCGTTGCAAGCTCGACGGGGCTACTCCGGTCCGTCGCGAGACGAAACATATTCACCTTCTCCTTGACAAGCTGCAGCCCCAAATTGAGCAATGGGTGCACCATGCGATTGAGAAAGGCGATTGGCCAAAAAATTCTAGGAATATCACCGAAAATTGGTTACGAGAGGGCTTGAAGGATCGTGGTATTACCAGGGATCTCAAGTGGGGTGTCCCTGTTCCCCTTCCAGACTTCCAGAACAAGGTGCTTTATGTGTGGTTTGAAGCCTGCATTGGGTATCCTTCTATCACCGCCAACTACACATCGGATTGGGAACTTTGGTGGCGTAACCCTGAGAATGTGCAACTTTATCAGTTCCTCGGAAAGGATAATGTGCCATTCCACAGTGTCATCTTCCCTGGCTGTCAGCTAGGAACGAAAGATAAATGGACCATGCTCCACCACCTCAGCACCACCGAATATTTGAACTACGAAGGAGGGAAGTTCAGTAAATCTAGAGGAATCGGTGTCTTTGGCAACAATGCCAAACAGACCGGTTTGCCAGCGGATGTTTGGCGGTATTTCCTTTTGAAGAACCGCCCTGAGACTGGGGATACGCAATTTGAGTGGCGGCCGTTTGTTGAAAGCAACAACAGCGAACTTTTGGCAAAGTTGGGCAACTTGGTCAACAGAGTAGTGAAACTCGTTACAGCTTCTTACAATTCAACAATCCCGGAATTTGCAGTTCCGGAAAGCTTTAACCCGCATCTGGAAGAGATAACCGCGCATCTTCGCCAGTACATTAATGAGATGGAAAGCGTTCACCTTCGTGCTGGTATTAATACAGCCATGAAACTTGCCGAAGATGGAAATTTGTTGATCCAGGCGAACCGGCTGGACAACTCACTCATTGCCAACGAACCTGAGCGTGCGGCAGCCGTTGTTGGCACGGTTCTTAACCTCATCTATCTGCTTGCTAGCGTTTTTGTCCCATACCTCCCGGCGACGTCGAAGTCAATTAACGAGCAGCTCGATGCTCCCTTCGCTTACATCCCGACACTGGAGGATATCAAAGACGGCTGGAAACCGGTAGCTCTTAAACCTGGCCACAGAATTGGAAAAGCCAAGTACCTCTTTTCCCGAATCGACCCCAAGAAGGCCGACGAGTGGCGTGAGATATTTGGTGGTTCCCAGGAGGAAAGGCAGAAGAAGGACGAGGAAGCAGCCAAGGCAGCCGCCAAGAAGGCAGCTAATCGGGCCAAGAAGAAGGAGAAGAAAGCTAAGGCAACAGGAGGCGTCGAGACGTCTGCCAAAGGAGGCGCCGAACAGACAGCAACTACCACCGAGGGCAAAAATGATGAAGCGGTTGAGAAGGTTGCAGACGGTGTCTCACAAGTCACGATTCCGACCTCATAGAGGGTTGAGTTAAAAGGCCTTACAGGGTGAGCGTGCATGGCTCTGGAATATAGCTTTTATTTCAACACCAAATTAAAATTCTGTTGATCGAGGTCATCATTATCGCCATTGTTCCTTCCCTCGCATGAGAACTGAAAAGGAATAGAACCGACTGCTACCCTTATTCACACCAAAGCTGAAGTATTCCTCTGCTTTGGTGCATAGTTTGACCTGCAAAGAGATTCAACGTCAAATAAAAACTAGGTAATCAAAACGATAACGATTCTCCTCTTGTGCCATTGAATTAATCGTACATTTCAGATTCGAGCTCAAACGCAATAACTAGGAAGAAAAGGTCTAAGTAATGTTCACCTAGAATTCGCTCACATGCATTCCGAGGTTAATGGCAATAAAATAAATAATGACAAAGTAGAGAAGGCCGGGGACGAAGATGAGAGAAAAGAGAATTGAAATATTACCTAAGAAGCCATTTTCATTAGGGGCATGCTTTTATGTTTTCAAGCAGTCGTATCCAATCTAAACCACGCCAACCCAGTTTACCACTGATCGAACAGCCAAATTTATACCAGTTTCCAAACCATCCCCTGCCCAATCACCTCTTCCGCGGCCCGGGCCTAGGTTTCACTTCCTCCTGGGCGACAGGATGCAGCATTACTTTGTTGGGGGTTTGTTGAGTATTGGCGGAATACCCCTTACTCCAGTCGTAACTTACGGCGTAGGCGAAGATGGTTCCATTGCGGTTAAAAGCGCTGCTTGAGATCGTTCCACCAACGGAAGGATACCCCTTCAGACGATGCTTTGCGTCCTTATCCCAGAAGTGGAAGGTACCGTCGCTCCCTGCAGTGCTGAAAGTCCCGTGGACAGGGTGGAAAGAAATTGCATTAAGAGAGTAGATGTTGTTCATATCACGATTGCCTGGAGGGGTCTCCCTGTGGCACTTAAAGCTGAAATTGGAACTCGAGTCCTTCTCCTCGACGTACTGGATGGCACAGCGGCCCTCTATACTGCCGACTGCAAAACCCGAGGCATCTGTAAAACAACTGACAGCGCGTGTCTGGAACTTGAGAGGGGATTGCATCGTCTTGTAGAATTTGGTTGGGTTATCCAGGTTAATGATGTTGATGTAACGGTCAGCTGTGCCGACGACTAGCAGCTTGCTTTTAATATCCATTGTGTAGACACGCTCCTGACAATCAACCGTGGCAATTGGAGTGGACTGCCGGAGATCCCAGTATTTGATGGTCTTGTCCCATGAACCAGTCACCAGCAGTGGTGAATTCCCCGCAGGATTTGGGATCATGTGGCAGCATCTAATCGGGGCATCATGGGCCGCGACCTGAACGGCGTTGGTAGCATTTGCAGAAAGATCAAGTAAGCGAGCAGCTTTATCAGCACCAGCTCCAACCACTTTAGTTCCGTCCTGACAAAAAAACAAAAGGGTTAGTTCATAAAAAGACGACCCTACATAGTTGATGAAGGAGGGACAAATGAAGGGAAAACACCACATACCGGAGACCAGCAACAGTTCAAAACGGGGGCTTCATGTTCGAAGAGAGCTTTCCCTTCACTCTGGCCCTGCTCATTGATCTCATAAATGCGGACCTTTTTGTCCCAAGAGGCCACGGCAAGGTGTTCACTGGCAGGAGAAAATCGAAGATCAGAGATACTGTCGTCCGGGGGAGAGGTTAAGGCAACATCTTTAGAGATATCACCAGTAGTGTTGGTTTGGCCAGCCGACGTAGCAGCCGCACCGACAGTACCGAAAAGAGACATTCGGAAGGAAGTAGAATGGGTGTATTTCTTTTAATACAATAGAATAGAACCACAAGATGATGGATAATCGTCAAATTAGGAAATTAAGCTCACCGCCTGCAAACCATGCAAACAGGGTAGGTAGAGGTACAGCAGGTAGATACCATACAGTACAGTACCATACAATATAATACCATACATGATACCAAATGGATACGGTGGACCTTGAGTGGAGCGAGTGGAAATGCGGGGTGCATCTCTAACGTCAGTCTTGTATGCTTATCCGGTGGTCCCGTAGTAGTAGCAGTTAACTACCTATATAATATAATACCTAGATATATGGATGGATGGATATTTAACTTAATTTGCTACTAATATAACAGTCAATGATTCCAATTAATTGATCAAATTGACTTAAAAATTAAATACCCCTGCATCATTCCTTAGCTTAGCTTGTCATGCCATATAACAGGGATGTACCCGTAGTACAGTATATGTACAAGTACAGGTGACATGCAGTGTCTACGTATGTGTAGAGTAAGTGAGTACTTTCTCTCGATGTACCTGTACTTGTATGTCTGCTCTCAGTAAATAACCCCGCTTCTTCATCTCTTGGTTCCCTCCCCCCGGTCTGGTCACCTGCTCTCTTTCCTCCCTCTCCTCCTCTTCCTCTTCCTCTTCTTATTCCTTCTCCTCCTTTCTCTCTTCCTTCTTCCCTTGATCTCTCCATTGTCTTGATCACTTCAACTACTATCGTCTTCTAGCTCACAACTTGGTAAGCTTCCAATGTCTTTCCCTACCTACTACCATCCTTGTATCAGGCTCTTGCTTCTTCATTATCCTTTCATCCTCATATTCTCCCTTGTACTTACACCTTCTTGCGCTTTACCTTCCCCTCTCTTTTCCCTTCCCTTACCCTCCCTTACCCAGCCCTACGTAGATGATCTATCATGCTAGTCCATCTTCATTGACTTCCGATCTAGATCTATCTCATTCTGTTTCATCTCCCATCCCAAACCATGTCTGCCGAACTCACCAAGGTTGATTCTGCTGTCGCTGGCTTGTCAATATCCCCCAAGGATGAAAAGGCTCCCGACAAGAAAACCCACAAGCGCACCTCTTCCAAAACTGATGGTGTCTGGAATATCAAAGACCTAGGTAATCCGATCTCCATCTATCAATACTCAAGTTGGCTGACCCTCCTCTCACCCCAGAGGAGCAAAAAATCGAGCTGGAACTCCCAATCGAGACTCAGAGGTTAGGCTGGTAAGGTCATCTATATACCGTCAAAAGAAATCCCACCTTAGGTTAACCATACTTCCAGGAAACTCAACACTTCTCCAACGAGTGTAGAAGACAAAGATTACTTGAAGTTGTTCCTCGTAACTCCTCCTGTCAAGAAAATTGACCTGCATTTTCCTTTGGGTTTGGAGGTCACTGCTCGCAATCTCAAAGGTGTCACCATCAAGGATGCGCTAGACGCTATCTACAAGCAGTTCAAGAAGAAGGTAATGGCGCCCCTCTCTATTGTGGTTCGTATAGTATATCCAAAGGCTAACTAGTTCCTTCTCAGGCTGATGATGAAATGGACAAGCCCTACCTAGCTGGTTTCGAGTGGGACAAAGAGGAGTGCTGGACACGCCTGATTGTTCACCAGAAGAAGGAGGCCGCACCGGCTCAGCAACCCAGCAAAAAATCCAAGAAGAAGAAGGAGGATGCATAGAGGAATCACCATGCCTCTATCTTTCGGCCAACGGTAAATGAATGGCTCCCTCTCCTTCACTTTTGTGCCGTTTTTTTTTTTTTTTTTTTTTTTTTAAGTCGATGCCAATGGCTACGAACGGAGTGCTCCGGGTGGAAACAGGACCAAAGAGAACGGACCCTAGACCGTGTAATCTGATCTGTCGCTAATTTCTCTACTTTCACTTTTTTTGTAAACCCCAGGCTAAGCAAGCCTTTAGGGGTCTTGTGTTTGCCGCTGAGTTGACCTGTTATGTTGCTCGTGGGTATCAGACCAGTACCATTCTTTTTACCCAGCCAGCGGTCGATCTGAGACCATTTATCATTCCATGCTTGTTGACAAGACTGTCTTTCCTACATTATAAACTGCTGTTCCTCGAGGTAACCCGTATCCCGGTATTTTTAGGTAAATCCGCAGCATCAAGATTTCCTTCTAGGCTAGGACTTACTACTAGACGTAAAGAAGTTTCACAACAAAGATCAATCAATCACTCTCCAATATTCACTAGCAACACAGCGAGCAAAATTCAATAGGTATGCGCCATTCGGGAATGCAACTAAGAGATTATTCGGCATAGAGAAAATAGCCCTATGAACATGTGCTTAAACGATTTATATTTCCTTAAACCACCGCCGACTCTGCCGAAAAGGCATTTGTATTTGAAAGATCCTATTTCCTTCGTTGAGTGCTCTGCGGTCGTCAATGCTTCACGAGTGCTATTGGTCCATCTATCCAGCGCAACAGTACATATCGTTCTCCAACATAACCATGTGAGACGAATATTGACACCTCAACAGGCTTTGACTAGCCGGTTCTGTCTCTAGGCTAAAGACATAATCTATATCCACCCCACTTTCATCATGCAACAGAACCTGATCCGCTAGCTTAAGAAGAACCCAATTTTCTGAATACGCTGGGTTCTGTAGAGGATCTGTATTCCCGATAAATGATCTTCATGTCGGTGCGCTCCTCCTTACACACCTAAGTCCAAAAGTATTGTGTCTAGAGTATTCTCGAATAGCGAGCACCTTCCCGTGCAATGGAGGCAGCTCCAACGAACATACTAGGTAGGCTGAGTTGGTGCTTCCGTGAGTGGCTGTGCTGTCCTATTGTTTGCTTGCTCGATGAATGTACTCGCTTTCGAAGTCACTTGGCCGAATCCAACAGATAAAGAGGCAAAGGTCACCATATGACACTCCGTCTAATCAAATATCTATTGCAACCCCCACTGCCCGTGCACAAAAGGAACCAAATAGAGTACCTCCACCTGGCCGTTGGCCGCTGGCCATGGGAAAGAAAGTACACGGAGGGCGCAAATACTCTGCAATAACCAGTATCTTGCTATCTGACCAAAAATCTAAGGCCGGAAACATAATTATATCCTCATCGCACTCGACCCGATTCTCCGGCGCCAAACAATACAAGCACAACTTCTTCTAGGATCGTAAACACAAGATGCGAATTAAGTCGTTGATTATTCAGGGCCGCAAATATTCTCCGTGCTGCAGCTTGCGCATTGGCTCTTCCAACCACATTGCCTGCAAGCTCAGGAACTAGGGTTGCTAGTACCAAGCTAGCTTCATTGCGACTCTTTAGTTTTTCTGCTGTTGTGCGGACTTTGGTTTCCCGGCGCACTCCTCCTGGCCACATATTGTCCTTTGCTATGGAAATATAGCGGAGCAGAGACTCATTTTGAACAAGCGAGCGAGCACCCTCGCGGACTTTGCGTTCAACTGTGCCTCCCAGCAACTGATGTAAGACAACTACGACCGCGCGCCCTCGCAGCCAATTGTTACCTTTGTTTAATTCAAAAGCCTCCAAGAACAAATCACAAATTGGCTTGATGAAGGGTTCCAATTCGCGATCCTCGAACGCATTAAGTTCGGCTTCTGCCTCGGTCGCAGTCACCGCATCCTCCGTGGCTATTCCCGGATCACCTAGCGCATTGGACTGATGGCTGCTTGCAGCAGAAATGAGGTTTTGGCCGGCGTTCGACAGCTGGTCTAGTACGCCGAAATTGCCGAGAAAGTCATCCATTCCGTCTGCAACTGAGTTATAAATCCGAGTTACTAAATCCTTTGTCTCACCATCCCTAGGGCCTTCTTCGCGCGGAATAATGGCTCGCTGAGAAAGGAAAGCTCTCAAGTCACGACTCCGGCATATCTCTGGGAGGAGCAAAAGCTTTTGCAGGTATGCCTCCAGCGCCAAGCGCCGTTTCTGAAGGAACTCCCTTTGAAATTTCATGACCATGCGCCTCCGTGGGAATTCCAAGTGGCGGACAGAAGGGTACCTCATCCGTAGTTTATGGTGAAGTTCGTGGAATTCACTATATCTACGGGCAACAGCCCAAGACGCTGCTGGCATCTGCTCCCCTGCATTTCTCTGCACCTCGATCACGTCTAGACCGGAACCATCAGCCACGTCCTTAGAATAATGAAGGGATTGAGACATACACATTGCAAACTCCCGGCCGTCTTCCTCTTTGCCAACTACAATTGACTTAATTCCAACAGATGATCGGCCATATAAGCTATTATCACTTTCCTGTATAATATATTGCTGCTTTTGATTCTCTTTGCGATGAATTTCGCGCTGGATACTTGCCTTTGACTTCCGTAAAATCCTCAATTCTGCCGTGTTGTTGGTGAGTTCGGCCTTTCGAGTCAGCGCATCCACTACAGACTCCTGCGATCCCAGTTTCTCAATATCTGCGGTTAAGGCTTCAATTGCTTCGGTTAAACCAAGATCCCCTGGTGCGGCCTCGTGTACTTCATCGTCCGGGTCCTTGTCCGTTGCTCCCTCTGGGTCTTCATATTCATCTTCAATAAACTTTTGCTGGTCTGGGAAAAGGTCATCATCAAAAACACCAAGTCGAGACGGCTGATCCACAAGCCCAAGAGATGCAATGCTTGGCTTCGGTCTCTCGTCCGTATAATTTTCATTCCGAGGGAAATCCGCCGAGCTGTGTGATGAGTTATACACTCGGTCATTTCTGAACAGTCCAGCCGGCGACATGTCACTGGTCTTCAAGTCCTCTAGCTTGGCGTGTTTGGGTTCATTTGTAATAATATCATTTAGCGCAGCCTCCATCGTTTTGATGATTTGGTTCTGGTTCGTTTCGTTTTCGCCATTCTGGGAGTCTTTATCAAGGCTATGCGTTGACGTAGCAAGCGGGTCAGTGTCGTAGCCATCATCAAACAAAGGTGCCGAACGCTGGGAATCCAATGAGCGCCTTGGGGATTCTTGATCACCAAAGAGGTTTTCAATACTCCGTACATCGTTCGAAGAAACGGCTGCTCTTCGTAGACTCTTGGACTTCATTCCGGGCTGTGATGCCGTACGTCCCAGTAAGGGTGGCAGCGGTCGTCTCTCAGATACTTTAGAAGCAGTCGATGGAGTTTGCGGCTGGGTGGGAGTTACATTGCGCCCAGAAGTCGATGCATCATCTGACGCAAGATATTTGTACCACAGGTCCGACTGTTTGAACTTGGGATAGTAAATATTTTGCAATGTCTCCAGGATCTGTGACTGAGTAGATAAAATCACAGTTCTTGCTTTGCGGTACTGTTCTGGGGTCGCTCGCTTCCCTGCACTAAGAAATGTTTTACTATTCGACGAGACTCGTCCGATACTTCGAACTCTGGTTTTGATAGGTAAGCTTCGCTAATAAGTGCCATATCATTCCTATCTGTTGGAGTCCAGGTGATCGAGGCTGCGGAGATCTCATCACCAAAATCATCTTCAAGCGGATTACGAAACCCGTCCACCACGACCCAAAACTGAACCAAGGCCATAAGATTTTGGCGATCCATAAATTCCATAAAATACGAGAGGCCAGAAGCATCGTGCATCACATCAACCAAAGGGGTGTCTGGGGATGCAAAGCTATTGCGTCGGAAGTGCATTGCAGCGGCAGCAACATGTGATGTCGAGCTACCGGTGGAAAGATTGGCAACCTTCTGATCCAAGACTCTCTTCCCTGTTTCCAAACGGCGGAGATAGATGTGATTTTGTTCTTCCACCATGCTCTCCCGCTTCAGTTGACTAGCAACGAGCGCTCTAAAGCGCCTTGCATCGGAAAGGTTGTTGCAACGCCTAATAGCCCGTACAAATCGCTCAAAGGCTCGCTCAGAGTCATTCGGGAGGAGTCTGGGAAACGGATGTCCGCCCTTCGATTTGGGGGCGGGCGATGCATGCTCATCTAGAGCTGCCCGAAGCTTTCTCACGGTTTTGCGATCCTGCAATGTACTCCGCCCATAGGCTTCGACCAGCTGATTCCAGGTATCAGGCTCAGACAGGGCCGAGATTAATGGATGTAGCACACCGCATGCGAAGACCTCTCTCATTAAAACGGATACAATCCGGCTGTTGAGAATAGTGCCGGGAAATAGCTGTGGCAGCAGACCAACAGCAATCTTCCGTAGATAGTCATGCTCTACTGACTTCTGGTCAGAAAGCGACAGAATAGCCGCTGGATGTAGGCGTCCTTCGCGATACTTGCTCGCGATGGCAATGTCCAGCTCTTCTGATTCGGTAACATTCCGAGTCAGATTTCGGCCACGAACCAAACGTTCAGCAATGTCAAAATCTCGAATGTGTGACGTCAAGATGGGAAAGATGCGCGACACCACAAGCGAAATTAAATCCTCTGCCAACAATCTATCCCGAAGATTTCCGATCGCCGTCCGGATGATCCTATCAACCTCATTCACAAAGATAGGATTTGGGCTAATGCTTTGGTACCAGGAGGAGATGAAATCACGCGTGGTATATGAGAGAAGTTCATCTATCCCTTCAGACACGATGAATGATTGGGGATAAAGGGGCCCTGGGTGATACACCGCATGTTTCCTGATACTGGAGACCTCCTTGTGCACTGACCGGGAACAATGAACGCAATGGATGGGGCACGGCGGTTCCCCTTCGCGAGGTTCTGAGGCCGAGTCGTAACCAGCACGAGGCCAAGCAGTAAAGCGACCGAGAGAATAAAGCCCAGACAAAGGGTATATCCTAGATAGGGCAGGACGGGGAACCAACGAGAAAGCGAACCCCATGCAAACAGCGCACCGATGATTACTAAAATAACGTCGCGACGATTAAAGCCCATTCTACCCGACCAGAAATTGGGAATTGAAGTTCCATGACGGTCAAGCGGCGGGGATCATAAGAAGGATGCCGAACGACATGCTGATGGATCGACAGATAAGCATTTAGGTAGGCATGTAGTCAGGTACCTACCTAATTGGTGGCGGTGAGGGGAAACTGTTGCTGTAGTTCTGAAAGAGTACAGTACCTTTTTTTTCTCGAGGTATGGATTTGGGGACAGAAAGGAAGTAGTAGAGTAGAAAGGACAATTCTGGGATTTAATAAAGTGATTTCATGCACCTGATAAATAGATGAGTAATCCGTGGGAACCCGTGATCGACGTCATGAATGTGAATGAATAGTGACCACTTCACTTCTCTCTCTTCCGTCTTCTCTTCCCGCTCTCTCTTTCTCACCTACCTTTTTTTTTTTTATCCTTTGTCTTCCCCTCTTCCTTCGCTCTAAAAGGTGGCCTCATGGCTTCAATTACTGATTTTATCGACTTCTCCCAGAAGTCCTTGCAATGTATATTTCCACAATCTTTATTTACCTCTCGTTCTTTTGCAGTTCGGTAGGGCTTTGTGCTAACACCTTCAAGGGTCTGCATTATCCGTTGCTTTTAACCCTATCTTCTGGAAGTGAGTCTTCTACCATCCTATAACTACACACAAATATCTATGTTCATGTTTAATTAACCTTGCTCTAGCATTGTTGCCCGTGCTGGTTGGTTCCAAGACCCCCAATCTGCAACAACTATTATCTCCTATAATAAATACTGATTTCGACTGCGACTGTCCGTAGAGTATCGAAAGCACTACCTGACTCGTATATTTGGTAACCCTTACTATGGATGTTACTTCCTCGCATTCTTGATCTTTTCCCTTGGCATCTTCCGGGATCATCTCTATCAACTAGCGTTGCAAGATCAACCCTATTACGCCCCTGTGCATCAACCGTTATTGGGTTATGTCCTCTTTGGTACCGGTTCTGTTCTTGTACTGTCCAGTATGTGGGCCCTCGGTGTCACAGGAACCTACCTGGGTGACTACTTCGGTATTTTGATGGATGCCCCCGTCACCGGTTTCCCCTTCAATGTCACTGGTGCTCCGATGTACTGGGGAAGCACCTTGAACTTTTTGGGTGTCGCGCTATATACTGGAAAAGTAGCAGGCATCCTTGTCAGTGCCCTGGTCTTTGTACTGTACTGGTTTGCCCTCCAGTGGGAGGAGTAAGTACCCACTCCCCTTCTGCCCATGCGTCCAGTTTACTTCCCTCGCGCCACTATTTTTTCCCGTAATGCAAGATGTAGTTAACTGACCCGCCCTTGTAGCCCATTTACTGCTGAAATCTATGCCAAGCGTGACCGGGATCGTGCTAAGGCCCAGCAAGGCCACAAGAGCTTGTAAACGGCAGGCCATATCTGGGCCCTGTATGAAACGGAAGTATGGCTGAGTCTTGCTTGACTGGGTGGGAATTTCAACATCCACAGTTTTTGCGAGCTATGGGAATGAATGGAGGCCATGTTACGACTTCCAGCACAAAGTCTACAGGCCCAACTATAGAGTTTTCTTATTCTTTTTCTTAAAATCCTCAACGATCCAGACGACCACACTTTGATAGACAAATCTTGTCATATGCTGTCTTTGTGAGTTAGATGTTGGAGAAAAGTCTGAAAGGCTTGGAACGGACAGCTGCTCCTGTAGATATTTTTATATCCAACCACTAAAGCAAAGTACAAATCCAAGAGTGATAACATTTTCTATATTATAATGATAATTGTCTACTTAAGAATATGAGGACTTTGAATCTGGACGAATGATCATATTGGAAAGGAAATGTCATTACATGACCCATAGATCGACGATGGTAAGAGACCCA
This sequence comes from Aspergillus sclerotialis, assembly GCA_003589665.1. NCBI lineage: Eukaryota > Fungi > Ascomycota > Eurotiomycetes > Eurotiales > Aspergillaceae > Aspergillus > Aspergillus sclerotialis. The sequence continues at coordinate 80,623 of MVGC01000042.1, forward strand.
AAACTGCACGAAAACTCCCAGCTCATTCTACTTAAAACGCCGCCAACTCTACGCTAAGATTATGTCTGTCGTAAATGTATGAGGTTCACCAAGACTGCCAGAAATCGAAGTAACCAAGAAGGGAATGCCGCAGAAACAAAGATCAAGGATAAGGCCTAAGGCGACGCCGAATGCATATCGCAAATTATGCTCTTCGCCTTCCTCTCTTACCTGTCGTCCTAGTATCATCCACAGTTTCAATCTCGTCCTCATCGGCTCCCTTCTTGAGTTCCTCCCCTTCCGCAAGTCCCCATTTCTCGCGGTCGTACCAGTCTTCACCATCACTCATCTCACCTAAATGCCCTTCTGCTTTACACCATTCAAATACATCGTCTTTCATTCGGCATGCTCGGAGTAGAGAGTCCAACATGTGTTCAAAGCCCCTAACCGTCTCTTCTTGCTTTTGGACGTAGGACCAAAGCAGTCTCCTAGTCTCTTCAGCTTCGTTTGCAGGTAATCCAAAGTTGGCGTCTGGGCGAACAGCGTCGGGGACCAAGAACAGAGGATGTGGGGTCAGAACGGCGCCGAGCGCATCATTAGATAGTGAAGACAAATTAGCGGCAGATTCTCCCTCTTGCTGCGGGTTCGCTGCATTTGTTTGTGCTCGTGTTGTCATTCGCCTAGGAGGTTCTGGGGAGGATCCATCCTGCATTTCAGCATCCTCCTCTTGCGTCTCACTCCCGTGCCCAGGGTCAGCATGTGCAGTCCCGTCGTCTGCGGTTTCCTTCCCATCTCCTTTCTCAGGCGTAACTCTGGACACTGCTTCTGTTGATTCCGCAATCGGGGCGTGGTCAGTTCTAGAGTCTTCCTTGTGACCATTCGCTTGCAGGGTAACTTTATCTGAGTGCGCTGGCAAATCCCCAACTACCCCATCGAGATCCTCAGACTTAGGGTTCTTAGTCTGTCCATTGTTGCTTTCTACAGTCCCTGGTCCATGGTTTACCGGATCTTCCATTTCAACATCATCCGCCGTGTGATCTTGCTCCCCCCGAGGCACTTGGGGTTCTTTGACTGAGTTTGGGCCAGACGACGATCCCAAATTTCCATACTTCTGAGCATCAGGAATATCGGGCGGAGAAGTAATTCTGCCCTGGTCGTACCGATTCGCGGACGAATTGCGTCTAACACCCGCAATTTTGGGCTCAAAAATCCATCTATCCGCCGGCGTTTCAACTGATCCGCACGGAATCCAGTTGCTGTCACCCAAAAATTGCCTATGAAGGTTTCTAGCTCGCCATAGTAGAGCGCGTTCCTGGCGAAGTTTGGCTTCGACGGCCTGCGTCATGTTCCAGAGAGCCTTGGAGGTATATGGATAAGACATAGAGGGGTGAACTGGAAGTTCTGAGGGATGTTTCAGAGGGCATAGTAGATCTATATCGGAGAGCAAAATGAATTAGTTACTTCGTTGGGCTCATGTAATGAAAAATCAATAGCAGAACCTACTTTCGACCGCAATTTCAGAAAATGGGTTTTCTTCCGCAGTCGCCGCATCAGCCTCAGAGTCTTCATCCTCTTCATCGAGCTCATCGCCTTCTGAATCATACCGCACAGGATTAGGCTGAAGAATATAGCGAGTATAGCCAGCATGCTCAATTTTCTAAAGACGTCAGTTCTCCGCTCGGGCCGCAGCTGAAGGACATAGAATAAGCTACCTGTTTATAGTACTCCTCTGGGTGGATATAGCCTAATGCTCCCTCACGCACGAACTTCGCATTCTCTCGGAGTTTGTTGCCTCGGTTTGTCGGTTGAGTAATGGGATCATCAGGTGCTGGGTCTGGCAAACAAGGTCAGAAAAGAACGAAGTGCGGTGGCAAGAAAAAGCTCCATATATAAACTCACCATGAGTTTCCCGGCGTAAAGCTCTTTTCATGCCAATAATAGTGTCTGTGATAAGAGCCGCTTGAGCCGCCATTGCTACATTCGAAGGGCAGCAGACGACAATCAATCGCGTTAGGAGGAGAGGAGAGGAGGAGGTATTAATAAGAAAGCTGCTTTCTTTCAGCAATAGACCACACAATTATTCGAGCTCCACAAAACATTAAAAGAAAATGTTTGAAGTAATACACAGAGCAGGGTGAATGAGGATGAAGCTTAGAAATTAATTTACCTCACTAGTCGTAGGTAGCTTTCTCTACTCCGCCTTAAGATGAAGTGTATTGTAATAATGTATCCATGGTACAGTATTGCCCTGTAATATATAACTTTGTAATGATTCTATACACGTGACATTATAGGCCCTGCCTCGTTAGGTACCTAGTCTACCGGGGCCCATACTCTGTATATACGTGTATGTACCTATATACAAAATAACCTTGTGATATTGCTCCTTGTTGTAGATCATTATCGAAAGTCTAACACCGAATCTAGTCCTTGGTCCTATGGTAGAATGAAAGATATCAAATCCGTGATTCTATCAATCCTCGGCATCAACCCATATCAATAACCCTTTCTTATCGGACCGCATGTTCTCAGTAGGTAACACCCTCAATGTCTTGTTGAAGTATGTATCCACAACCGTCAATTGAGGTTGAATCCATATGCCTCGTTTTGACGCCAGTAGATTATATCTAACAGTATGTCTACTTATTGGCAACAGCTGAACAACTGTTGTTTTCGGACCACTGAAGGCAAAATGTTCACTCGCTTCCATGGTCAGGTTAAACGTGAGGAAGTGCATTGACGGGTTCTCCAGGATATAGTCTAAGTGAATCAGCCCTTTTAGGCTAGCGGAGCCCGTCGCTGAGGCAAGCACACGAGGTTCTCCTGTTGGGGCGACGAACCGGGGTATTGACAAAGTCGATGAGGCCACGGAATGGTGATCGGCATCTTTACGTCGCCATTGGATCTCCAACGCTAAATTAAGCACCGTGGGCCATCGATCTCCCAGAATACTCTTTTGGAGGTTGAGGGTAAAATTCGATTCGCGGAGTTCCCCAGGAGATAGTTCTAGCATATCCGGCCGGACCAAAGTCTCTGGTCCAAGATTGCAGAGCGCGTCATCACTCAGCCCAAGCAAGACCAAAGACATCTTTTCGATAATCAGGGGCTCCAAAGCGAAAGAGACCACCTTAGAGCTAAGACAAAACTTTTGCTGCAGGCCTCCGGGTGTAGGCTCATCCCCAAGTAAATCATCATCAACCTGGAAGAAATTCGGCCATGGCTGTGGATGTAAACGGGGATGAAATTCGTAATTTGCTTCGAAGGGTCTCATGATTGAAAGACTCGCTGTCACAGTCTTTATAATGGGGGTTTGTACATCAGACAGAAGATTATATACTGTAGATATTTCAAGCTCATAGTCTGACGGAATATGAGTATCTGATAATACTATTGCCAAGTACTTTTGCGAAGACCGTTCCATGACGCCTATAGACCGCTCAACAAGGTAAAAGGCATCTTCACTTGATGAACTATCGGAAATATCAGGTGCTTCTTGAGCGTCTTCCTGGTCGACCCACCTGATCTTCGCGGCAGACTCCGGGCGGCCAAGGAGTCTTGCTTTAGCTGATAGGTCTGCCGCCTCATCTTCATCATTGTGAATGCCAATTCTGAGAATGATCTGTTCATTAGTATAGTAAGTACTCTTAAGATCGGGTGTCGTAATGCGTATCTTAGGCGGTTTTGGCATTATCTTGCACTTGCTGGTATCCCGATCCTTGCCCACTCTCCTTTGGGATGGTCCTTTATCAGTTTCTCGCCACCAAAGGGACTCATGCTGGCTTTGATCAGTTATGACATAAACCAAATCAAACTTCTCCTCTTCGATAATCATTGTGATAGAGGCAACTCTAGCTTCTCCCGACTCTCGAGGGATGAATGTCAGATTAAAAACTTTTCTTTGGGATGGCCCAATTGTCAAGTCACCCACACCAGTTAGCATTCCTGGAGAGCCCGAAGGCGACTGAAGTTCAGTGGAATCAGATGAGGACCTAGGTTCACGCAGAGTGAGATGTGTGACGGTACAAGGAGTCGTTACATCGACGTCGACATCCTGGCTAGGTTGGAGCTTTACTGGCCGAAGACTGCCCTCAAAAACAACCTTAATCTCTGAAAGCTTGATTGGGCTAGAAGATGGATGGGCAGTTGATGATATCACCACCTGAGCCTGCAGAGGTTCGCCAACATTCCCCTCAGACTTTCCAAAGACGAGAGACGCCGTCACTATATAGCCCTGGGTTAGTAACGGAATTCAGATGGAGACCACGGCGGAGCATACAACTCGAAACTGTATCTTCTGCTCTCAGAACAACGGACGGTTTGGGCCTTGCTGCCGAAAAAGACTCGAGGCTGCCATGGATGTCATAACGCCAGCCAGGCCGGTCCGGAAAAACTGGGACGAATCAGTAAACAAACCCAAGGGGAATAAAACAAACCGAAAACATCGTTGCGGGACCCTCACCATTACTGAGCAGTTCCCAGTCAATTTGAACAACTGATTCGCTATCCTGCACTCGCTGAGCACATTCTCTCATTGCCCACCCAAACTTGGACATCAGCCGCCACCAGCCAGAACGGCGCCAACTGAGGTTCGACCACAATGGGCGAAGTACGCTATGGGCTTCGGTCCATGAGCCTACACGCATAAGCTCTTCCGCCATCTCGAGACTCAGACTTTCAACCTTCCGCACTTGGTTTCGCTTGGAGAATTCTTCCGCTGACGCTTTTAGGGCCTGCAGGATTTGATCCGAATGACCAACCCCAGAAGACCCCTGCTGGGAAGCTTCAATATGTGGCTCCGGAACCAAGTATGTGTCATACAGATAGGACTTGCTTGCTATTTGTGATGCAGGGGACTGCCCGGGGGGTATCCGGTCTTCATCCGGGATTTGCTCTGCTAATGCTCGTCGGGCCATGCTATGCTTTGCTGATCGGTACAGCCAGTAGCCCTCATGGTGGAGGTGCTCCCATGGGTACAGCCTGTCGCTGGCGGTAGCAGCCTTGTCGTAGGGAACGAATAGAGAAAAATGGCTTTCGCCTTGCTTGTGTGGGGTATCCGCTGAGAGAGAAGGTATCTCAGCCCAATGTATGAGTTGTGCCATAACCATGGACCATTTGGCTTCCCAGGCTTCCCATCCATAGTTCCCAGTGCCTTTCCCCCGTCGGTTAACGATGTCTTGTGAGCGGTCTTTGTGTTTAACCCAAGATTGTACTGCAGCAGAAGTTTGACCTGCCCAGAGCAAGCAACGAATAATCCGAATAGCAAGGGCATCAGCCAAAAGACGCGCATCATTAAACCTTGGATTCCACCCAGGAATATTTTCAAAGACTTCCTGTCCAAACAAGGTATCATATGCGCTTTGATAATTCCTACAAGCAGCATCCATCTCCTGCCGGAATTCGGAAAACATCCCAAGTTTAAACTCATATCGTACAGTCCAACCCTGAGGTGATAAGGTCTGCGATGTCCCACTTGTTGGAGGGGCCGTTGGTGGAGGAATGCTGCTTCTATTCCGCTTTCGTCTCGCATGTTTGGATAAATCTCGATAGTATTCCATGATGGAGGGATGCAGCAGAGATAATAGAGAGCTTGTAAATTCTTCCAACTCCGTCGAGGTTGCATCTGGGGGGAGGACAAATATTGATCTCTGGTCAATGTTCGTTGCTCTCCGAATACCAGCCACCCGATCATCGATATCTCCCAGATGGCTTGGTTCACCATCTTCAGGAAGAAGGACAACGAGGAATCGCGTTTTGTACCCAGAAGAGATCCATTCATTCTTCAAGCCATTGATTTCTATTTTGAGTTGGTTGTCACGAAGCGAACTCATGTTTGGATCTAAGGAAATTGGATAGAAGTTAATGACAGCAGCGGGAACCAGGCGCTGGTGTTTTGTAACCCACAGAGGGCTAAGCAAGCCATCTGGGAACGTAGGGGAGCTTGGGGTTAGAGGAGACAGGGGAGAATGAAGGGTAAAGGAAACGTTTCGCTCCTCTATTGCTGGACTGGCCGGAGGTGATAGAATAGGGGGATCGGCTTTGCGTCGCGGCAGTCTATAAGACTAATGCAAGTGTCAGTCTCAACGCAATCTTAATGATGGCATGTCGAAGTATATCAGATCCAAGATTGAACTGTTTCATGGGCCCCATTGAATTTGACGGACAAACTGCAAGGAAGGAGGCCAAACACCCACATACCCGTCCAACACTCTTGATTTTGAACCCAGCCTCAGAAGTCCTTGTTTTCTTTGGTTTCGTAGCATTTGGGGGGTTTCCAATGACGTCTGAAGCATCATTCCCTAAAAGTATATTCCGAAGCTCCACGGCAGACGATCCTAGTAGAGGAGGGAAGTCCGAATCAATCTTTACACCTTTCTCATGGAGAAGAGGGTAGTAATCGACTGATAAATTAGACTCATCGTCGGATGGTTCTGCTTCGAGACCAGAGAGGAGAATGAGAGGACGATTGTGAGCAACGTAGTCCTCAGGGTAAGCTTCCATTGCGAAGAATGGGGAGTTGATTGAATGGAAGCTATCTATCTATTCATCGTAGGAGGACAGGATGTGGGAATAGAAGAAGAAGAGAGGAGGAGGAGGAGGAGGAGGAGGAGGAAGGAAAAAGAAGC